>CAWUFW010023748.1:0-70306 GCA_963921515.1 Calotriton arnoldi | reverse complement strand
AAAAAAAGAAAGTACAGCACAATTGAACGATGAGGGATGTTGGATTGACAAGTCAGGGTAGCAAAGATGGATGTTGCCAGATGGATATGTTCTTCCTGTAGTCACAATGGCCCATGGCCCAGCCCATATCAGTGCTAAGGGTATTTGCAAGCTGTTAGACCCCGTATGGCAGAATGACAACATTTCGAAGACAGCTACACATTTAGTGAAGTATTGCATGGTGTGCATGATGCACAATCCTGGAAAGAGTACCCTTACACCACCTGGTAATTTTGCACCACCTACTTTCCCTTTAGAGGTCCTTCAGTTAGACTATATTGAATTGGACAGGGTCAATATTTTGAAATACGTGTTGGTGGTTGTTTGTGCATTCAGTAAATGGGTTGAGGCCTACCCCACCAAAGACAATACAGCCATGGCGACTGCAAAGGTACTCCTGAAGGAGTTCTTTCCTCGCTTCAGCTTGCCCCGTTTGATCTTGAGTGATAACGGAAGTCATTTCAGTGCCAAGGTTATCCAGTTAATCTGCGACGGTTTGCACATAAAACAGAAATTTCATGTTGCAAACCACCCGCAATCAGCAGGTTTGGTTGAGAAGTACAATGGTACTCTCAAACTGAAATTGACAAAGATTCAGGAGACAACAGGGTTCCAGTGGCCAGATGCTTTACCATTAGCTCTTTTGTCGACAAGAACAACAGCACATTCTAGAACAGGATTGTTACCTTACGAGGTCGTGTTTGGACACCCGGCAAATGTCTGTGGCGTCCCGCGCCCCGTAAGTTTTTCCGATACTAAGTATCCATTATTGACAGATTACCTGTGCCAGTTAACCGAAAATTTGCGTTCTATTCACCAACAGGTCCGGGACACTCTCCCAGATATACCAGAGGGGCCCAGACACCACATCCAGCCTGGTGATTGGATTCTGGTGCGGAATTTTCAGCAGAAGACGAGTTTGGAGCCGCGCTGGAAGGGACCTGAACAGGTCCTTCTAGCCACCAGAAGCGCAGTCAAGGTTGCTGGCCGAAAGAACTGGATCCATGGTGTTCATTGTAAACGAGTGCCTCTACCTATACCCTATGACCAATGGGTCGCTGATGGCGTTGGGGACACTGAGTGTGAGAAGGCCCCTCAGTTCGTTCCTTTCAGCGACGCAAAATTAACATGGACCCAAACGGATGCAGAGAATGATGATGCCCTAAATGCAGCTGTCCCTCCAGAAATTTGAGCCATTAAAGAGCCGCTGTTTGTTGACCCCTCTGTGCCTGGAATCACCATGTACAATTTGCACCCTCGGCTGAGGAATAGTGCACCAAAGGAGAAGTCAGATTAGTTAGGGATGGACTTTGTAAGTCAGGGTGTACTTTGCTATAGTACAAACGGTGTTAGTTTAGGGTGTCGTGAGATTGGTGCACTGTTCTGACATTGGGCAGGATAAATCGAACGTGCTCCCTAGAAGGGGGGTACATTATCCTGTGCGACGTGGGATTAATCGCAAGCTTAGGACTGAGCAAGCTCCACCGCCGGTGCTCAAGAGCGCCAACGTTGATTAACAATAGGAGCCTGTACCAGTGAGGCTCTGACGGACACTGGGAACACTTGCCTTTGCTATCAGTTTTATTGCATTCCTCTTCTTGCTTCATAATGCATCCATTTGGTCGACCTATTGAGGAGGAGGAACAGCTGTTTGCACCACCGCGTTTAGCGCGGGGGTGGTTAACAAAGAGTAAAATAGTTTGCATATTAATTGTTGTAATTACACTAATAACAATACTAGGAATATCCTGGTTTCTGGAAGAGAAATATCCTGTACATTCCTTGGTTGGTACAACGCCCACTCCCCCTGAGCACATTTTTGTTACTTTGGCCCCTCACAAAGAAGAGCATAGAAAGTCTTACACAGACAATGTATTTATACAAATGTTGCATCAAGCCCATGATGTGACCAATCCATCTAATTGCTGGGTTTGTGGACTGCTCCCCTTAGTTAATCATAAGAGCGATAATTTGTTGTCCATTCCATTGTCATATATTGGTAGCTGAGAAGGTTGGTTTGAATAGTTCATTATGGTGCACTACCATTTCCAACTCTCTATGACACCTGCTAATTCTCGTACTGTGGTAGTGTATATAAGTTTTCATCACGGGTTTACTCACATAGGACTGGCAGGACAAGTGACCTCCGGTACATTGTCCCCAAACTCTTGTATGAGCAGATATGAAAAAGTGAAGAACGAAACATGGCTTCAAATGGAAATGGCTGATTTCCAAAGGTTCAACACCTCTGAGTATTTTCAATCTTTCCAAGACTATAATATTACTAATGACAAACCGATGCCGGTGTCCGTGGTCAACACAACAGCTAGTTTCTGTGTCAGGGGACCGGGGAGGTAAAGGTGGGGGAGAGTAAGTGCAATTTCACCTACAGACTGAGAAGGATTAATAGTCCGCCTTTGATCCTACCCCCTAATGTCTATTTTGTCTGTGGATCCCAAGCTCATGGCTGGCTTCCGAGAGGATGGTCAGGCAGATGTTACCTCTCTTTCCTCCTTCCCCCTGTGTATGTTGCCCCGTCCAATTATCATAAAGATCATCGGCTGCAGCGCAGAAGTACATACTTGCCCTGAGTCAGAAGGGTTGTTGACACAAAAGATATAGATCAGACAGATACCACCGCACAAAAGTTTGAGGATGCCCTAAAGGGCCTCCTACCATTTTGGGGCCCCATGTCTAATAGTCTTCAACTTCATCAGCTAACAAGGGTTGTGGAGGGGGTTATTAATACAACTGCTGGAATAATGACAAATATCACTGCTCAGCTTCAGGCTACGAGATTAGTCACTTTGCAGAACCGGATGGTGTTAGACGTCATCCTTGCATATCGGGGAGGGGGCTGTCGCGTCATTGGCAGCAGCTGTTGTGTTTACATACCTGATCACGCTCCCAATGTGTATGCAGCTATACTAAAATTGCATAGACTTTCGTCTGACATACACCAAGAAACAGGTACTTGAACCCTATCAGCGTGGTTCTGGAACATACTCACATCCTGGGGTTGGAAGATCCTCACTTTTCTAGCTGTGGTTGCTGGCATTTTCTTCATATGTTGCCTCTGTATACACTGTCTCCTGACTTGCTGCACCTATTGTGTAAGTGTTCTCGCCCCTAAACAGAAAATATCAGTTCATGATACTAATGATGCGATCATGTTGCAGAAGGACATTGAAGGCATGATGCAGATCGACAAGGGCATCTTTGGTTCTACATCATCCCTTGCAGCTTCTATTTCTGATACTGAGTATATGGATTGTTCCGAGAACTGATGTCCTTTTGCTTCTTAAAATGTTATGTCTTTTCCACCCACCATATAAAATTTGTTAGCGAATGCTAAAAGGAGGGTCTGTTAGAATAAAAATGTCTTTGCTGTGTTGTTTACACATTGCTCTGCGTAAGTTAGCATTCACGGCACCATTTTATGTTCAGCCTCCATTTTGAATCATGCCATTAGCTGCGTATTCCCCCCTCGAGAAGCAGGCTGTGGAAAATTTCATTTCTCCAAGGTTACGCCTCGCTCTGCTAATGAATACACTGTTCTTATTAGCGCATACCTTTACCACTAGATAGAGGCCTTCTCCCACTAGTCTAGCGGTAGGCACGGACAGAACGACCTTGCCATAGAGATAGTGCGTGCCCGGCCTCAGAATCGAAGCTCATCCTACTGTACTTCTTTGTTTCAGCTGCACCTGCTTGTAAAATCCCATTAGGGGCGGGTCTTCCTTGGTTCTGAAATGTACATAATGCATCTCTATGTTTGCTGATGTCAGTCCTCTCTGCAGAACCCCTAAGCGACTGGGAAGACTGGGCTCCGCTCGAGTGTATCTGAATAAACATATACTTGGTTTGTATTCTTTACTGTCTGACCGACTCTTCATTTGTATAGAAGGCTGAGAGGTGGTCGCGGGTGACCCGGGTGGCCCTAATCGGGTCACTTTCTTCAACACACACTGCAGGACCCCCGATTGCCAACAAGACAGCAGTGGGAACGGGACATAGGCCGAGAACAGTCCCAAAAAGAATGCGACAGGACTATGGCATATCCCCACAAACTTTCTTGCAATGCCAAATTCCAATATATCCAATACAACATTCTCCAAAGAGCATACCTCACTCCAGCACCCCTGCACAGAGTCTACGGCTCAACCTCGACTTGCCCCAGATGCTGTGCACCAGACGCAAACATGGCCCACATGTTCTGGAGCTGTCGTTTGCGGCTTCACTGTGGCGGGAAGTGACAGAAGTACTGACTACAATCACGGGACGTACAGATCTTTGGATTGTGGAGAGTGGAGTCCTGGGTCTGTTCAGGTGTAGAAAGACAGGAGGTGCTACTAACCGATGTCTTGATTTGGTGCTGCTCATAGTTCGAAGATCCATAGCTATGAACTGGAATTCCAAGCCACTACCTAGCTTAAAGCACTGGTGTGCAGAGACACTTAAGTGGGGTAGGGCTGAATCTGTGGCTCTCCACCGTGAGGAGGTCAGGGATCTTTGCAGGGTCCCCATATTGGCGGATTGGGATACACTACTACATGAGTTACATGAATTTAAAGAGGACTTGCCTGACTGAAAGGACCCTATCAGGGGGCGCAAACTAGTTTAATGCTTATAATTAACACCGAGTGACTACATTAGACCACCTTCCCCTCCCAGGATGAGCCCTCTTTTACTGTTGCGACCCCCACCTCAGCAGCTCCAGCTTAACACACACATGCCCCCGCCCCAACAAACTCCTGTAGACACATAGAGGGAAAAGTTTCCACTAAATCTGTATTTGTAAAGCGCGAACTACTCACCCTTACGGGTCTCAAGGTGCTGGGGGCCGTCGTGGAAATTAAGTGAGCTATTGCCCAGAGTCACATGGTGCTGAGCTGAGCTGCCGCCGGAGCCGGGGATCGAACCGTGAGCCCTGTGCTCCGAAGTCAGCTGCCCTGGCCGCTGCACCACACCTCTCCACTAAAGGCTGGCGAGTCAATACTCTGTTTCTTGCCTACCCATGCTTGTATAAGTGACTGCTATGGCCTAATTGTTATCACTGATGATTTATCTGTTTGTAACCAAGGACCAAGTGCTCCTGACAGACTACGTACAATGTCATAATTTGATGTGACCCATAGAGGAAACAAATTGCCGGGATTCCTATGAGAACCTGTATCCACTTCCTTATGATTTATTCATGTGCTACTATGTTGAAAAAAATCAATAAAATTGGTTAAAAAAAAGAAGGGGCATTGGTAGTACCCTACCACAAAAGGTTCATAATAAACAAGCATTGGTAAATGCATTAGGTTTTGCCTATGTGATTAATAATAAGCTGCTTTTTGTTGTTAGTTGTAGCTTGCTGAGTAGTTGTACAATATAAGTTACAGAAAGTCTGTTAAAGTGTTATGACTTGTTTATGTACAAAAAGGCAATAGACTGTGCTGTTACTAGTGGTACAGTGTAGGTAAAGAATAGCAAAATTATGAAAAATGTAACGAAAGAGGCAAATAATAGAATTCATTGTTGTAATAGCAATATTATGGGTTTAGAGGTGTTCTGACACATTTTGAGCTGGGTGCCACTGCACCTGCTGCACCATTCAAATCATGACCCTATTGCCTGTAAGGTAACTGCACTTGTGACTTCCTGTTTAGTAGTACAATATTGCAATATTTGATGTTTAGAGGGGTTCCTGGAGCTTTGGGCCAGGTGTCACTGCACCTGCAGCACCATTGAAATCATGACCCCAGTGCCTGCAAGGTAACTAACTGCACTTGTGACTGCTTATTTGGTAGTTAAATATTGCAATATTTGGTGTTTAGAGGAGTTCTGCCAACTTTAGGCCCAGATGCCACTGCACCTGCAGCACTATTGAAATCAGGGTCCTAGTGGCTGCTAGATAACTGCACTTGTGACTGTCTGTTTAGTAATAACATTTAGCAATATTTTGTGTTTAGTGGGTTCCCTAGAGTTTTTGACCCCGGTGCCGCTGCACCTGCTGCACCATTCAAATCAAACCCCTTTGTACTGCAAGATAACTGCAATTGTGTCTGCCAGTATAGTAGTAAAATATAGCAATATTAGGTGTTTAGAGGAGGTTTGACAACTTTTGGGCCCTGTGCCACTGCACCTGCTGCACCATTCAAATCATGACCCTGTTCTCTGCAAGGTAAATGTACTTGTGACTGCCTGTTTAGTAGTATCTTATAGCAATATTAGGTGTTTAGTGGGATCCCTAGATCTTTTGGTCCTGGTGCTAATGCACCTGCTGCACCATTCAAACCCTGACCCTATTACCTGCTAGGTAAATGCACTTGTGATTGTCTTATGTAGTAGTAACATTTTGCAATAGTCTTGGTATTGTGTGGTCCTTAGAGCTTTTGGCCCCAGTGCACCTGCTGCACCATTCAAATAAAGTCCCTTTTAACTGCAAGCTAACTGCCATTGTGACAGCCTGTTTAGTAGTAAAATTTTGCAATATTCTGTGTTTAGTGGGGTCACTAGAGCTTTTGGCCCCGGTGCAACTGCACCTGCTGCACCATTCAAATCAAACCCCCTTTGTACTGCAAGATAACTGCAATTGTGCCTTCCTGTTTAGTAGTAAAATATAGCAATTTTAGATGTTTAGTGGAGTGCCTAGAGCTTTTGGTCCCGGCGTCACTGCACCTGCTGCACCATTGAAATCATGACCCTAGTGCCTGCCAGGTAACTTGCACTTGCCTGTTTAGTTTTACATTTTAGCAATAATCTGGATTTAATGGGATCCCCAGAGCTTTTGGCCCCAGTGCCACTGCACCTGCTGCACCATTCAAATCAAGTCCCTTTTAACTGCAAGGTAACTGCAATTGTGACTGCCTGTTTAGTAGTCAAATATAGCAATATTATGTGTTTAGAGGAGATCTGACATCGTTTGGGCCCGGCACTACTGCACCTGCTGCACCATTCAAATCATGACCCTGTTCTCTGCAAGGTAACTGCACTTATGGCTACCTGTTTAGTAGTAAAATATAGCATAGCTCTTGTATATTAACTTTATTTTTAACATGCAATGTTTATTACAACATTTAGAATTTGATCATAATGACTAAATATATTAGGTTGAAAAAATCAATCCAATATTGCCTACAAAGTGCAGAGAAAGGTACTGAGCCATGGAATAGGAAATGCCACAAACGTTCTACAGCTAAACCATCTGCTTTTCACAACTAAGAAATGAAAAGCAAGCATTCCAGCATACTGTTAGAAGCTGTCTGCCTTTTCTGTGGGAAGAGATCTTATCTTGACAATGAATGGGGCTTAAACAGTGCGAACATGTTTAGTAGAAGTATTGTAAAGGCATGCAGCCAGGGGAATTTAACAAAAAAAACGTTCCACACAAAAGCGAATTAACGCAGTTATTTGGCTAGGGGAACTGATAAGAGCCCCCTATTTAGATATATTAAATACAAGAATTTCACAAGCACAGCACAAGCGCTGTGCTGCCAAAACCTAAAACGGAAAAATATGCATTTTTGAAACATTTTTGCCCCCAGCTTTCTTTTTTAAACAGGATGGACAAAATTGTAGCGTTTAGAGTAAATAAAAATGGTAGCTGAGATGATACAGTTTTGGGGCTGGTGCCATAGGCAGTTTCCTACCTCTTTTAATGTGTTGAGCCAGCACTACTTATAAGCAGGGCCAAAGGAATTATCAGGCATGGGAGGAACAAATTAGGCATCAGGCTTAACTAAATTATGCCGCAAGAAAGGCAAATTATGAAGCAAAATGTGGGAAATGTTATGGCAGTATTACTTCACTATTTTCTTATCTTTATGATGTTAGCTCTTTTTGGGAAGAGGTTGCACCTCACTAGTATCAGTTCAATACCTAAATGTGGTAACCAGCGCAAGAAAGGTAACAGGCCAAAAACCTCTGTCCCATCAACTTTCCGGAGGGAACTTTGTTCTCAGCTGTCCTAATTTACTGCCCCTCCCTCCCTAAACACTCCTTTGAAATTAACGAGTTACTGTCAGAAAATAAATATGATCTTCTTTTCCTGACAGAAACATAGCTCTCAGATTCCTCTGCCTCAGACATAGCCTTTTGTATTGCCGCTAGTTTTTGAATTCAGCACATAGACCTTATTTTTTTCACAAGCTCTGACTATTCTGATGAACTCGATCCTTAAACTAACATGGTCAGATGATTTGTTAGTACTTTTTAGGTCTCGCCTGCGTTGCAGCGCATGCGCTGTCGCTGGCGAGAGATTTTGTGAGAGAGGGATTTCAGAAAAGGGCTTTAAGCCCCGCCCCTCATTTCCATTGGCTGGCATCACCGTTTATGCTAAACGGTGGCCTGCCATTGGAAATGAGCTGTTTGCGTTGCCTCCCTTTCGCCTTTTGGTCAGGCCCATCCGGACTGTCTCGTCTGCTTTGCTGCTGTCGCAAAGCACTTTCTTATCTTTATGGGTACCATCTGTTTTCACTCAGCCCCGTAAACACGGGGCTGAGTGAAAACAGATGACGAGCGCTTGTTTTTTTTTCCTGTGGACAAACCCCTTCCCTTAGAGCCCAGGGGTTGTGGGGTGTTACCTCCCTACCCCCACCCTGGACACACACTTCTTTGTGCCCGTCAGAGGAACACATCTTCATCCACACACACTGTGGGAATGCGCATGCACTGAGGTGGCGAATGCACACAAACTCACAACTGTGTCCCTTCTTTCCAACCGAGGTAGGCATCTTTGTCGTGGTGCACTCACAACCCACACTTGGAGCACATCTGCTCACACTTCGTATTACACTACAAGTGCAAAATTACGTGATAACACTTTCGTAGCATACATTCACGCGTTATAAATTAAAATGTGGCTTTACACTCGTAAATTGAAGTGTTTTTTTTGTCCCTTAATGGAACTTATGTTTGTGAATTGCCCCATGTGTGGGTGGAAGACAACACATGAAAATGAGTGTGTGTTCTTGGCTTTGGAGTGCTGCAGTCAGTGTGCTGTGACCCATTCTGATATCAAACACGTGTGTGTCCTTCTGAGAGGGCAGTGTATCAGTGACAGAGAGTCTATGTGTGCGTGTCTGAGTGCGTTTGTGTGTGTGTTAGTGAGTGTGCCTGTGTTACTCTGTGTGCGTGCGCGCGCTACTGCCTGTATTAGTATGAGCGGGTTAGTATGTGTGTGTGTACCCGATTGCGTTACTGTGTGTGTGTCTGTGTGGGTGCGTGTTTGTGTGTGTGTTAGTGAGTGTGCGTGTGTTACTCTTTGTGTGTGTGCGCACGCTACTGTCTGTGTTAGTATGAGCATGTTAGTATGTGTGTGTATGTCCCCGAGTGCGTTACTGTGTGTGTGTGTCTGTGTAGGTGCCTGTTTGTGTGTGTGTTTTAGTGGGTATGCGTGTGTTACTCTTTGTGTGTGCATGCGTGCGTGTTTCTCTGTGTGTTAGTATGTGCGTGTCAGTATGTGATTTTATTTGCGGGCGCGCCTGCCTAAGGTCACAAGTCTCAGCGCATATTCCATATACCTCTGTGTAGCTGCTGTCTAGGTTAGCGTGAGCGTGTGTAAGTGTGTCAGAGAGTGTGTTTGTCCTCTTAGAGGGTGACTGGTGTTGGGGGTTACCACGGTTCTCCGGTTCGTCCCTGGGCCCCTGCCCGGGGCATGAACTGGCCGAGCCGGTCCGTTGACAGCTCAGAGACCATCCCGCCCTTCCGCCCAGCGTGTATTCAACTTTAATAATGCAGCCAACACCTCGCACTGAAACGTCCATCGGGCTCCAGGAAGAGCCCATCTCACAGGTGAATAATGTTCATTCTATGGGTCTCCTATAGACAAGCCCCTGGCAGCTCTCCAGCGTGGTCACCACAGCAGCGCTCAACCCACTGAGCTATCTCACCCCATCGCTGTGCTCTTCTAGCATGGGAGTTATTACCGCGCTCCCGCCAGCCTCTCTGTGCAGATTTCGCCAGATTTACCGCACGGATGTTACTCTGAAAGAGGGAGCATCTGTGGAGGTTGGGCACCCTACTCTGCAAGCAACCGATGCAGCTTTGACAGTTCCACCCAGGCAGTACTTTTACCCGAAGGAGAAATAACAACACAGTAATTCCATGGAGGGCGCAATAATTAGGGAAGGGTGTTGTGTTTCTGGGAAGTCATAACTCCCCGCCTGCCACCTGGGCTAGGATATTCACTCCTGTCAGCAGAATGAACATTATTCACTCCCACGAAGTACAAACTTGGCAGGTCCCACCCACATAATTAATTTATAACAGCGACCACTCCTACTGAAATGGTACATATCAAAGTGCACAAGGGCGTCTGTTCCACTCCTAGTGAAAGGGGAGATCTCACCGTGCACTAGGGCGTCTATTCCACTCCTAATGAAATGGAAGATCTCACCGTGCACCATGGCGTCTGTTCCACTCCTAGTGAAATGCCACATATCACCGTGCACCATGGCGTCTGTTCCACTCCTAATGAAATGATAGGTATCAGCGTGCACCAGAGCATCTATTCCATTCCAAATGAAGTGGTAGGCATCACCGTGCACCGTGTGTTTCTCAGCGTGTGCATGCATGTGTACCCGTTTGTAGTGCGATTTCTATGTATGTCTGTATGCGGGGGTCAACAGGGGGTAAAAGACATTGTCATTTACAACGCCATTACTTGATTAATGCTTCACTAAGGGAAAAAAAAAACAATAACATTTTCAATGCCAATAGCTCAAACAATGTCATTGCGAGACCTATTGCGTTGTAAATGCTTGTTAAAATGGTCAGGGTCGGCCCTAACAAACAGCAACTCCCCTTGCAATAAATTTCCAGGCTGTGGAGGCAAGTTTCTGAACTTCTTTTTTCAGAATCTTTACAGGCTACTCTGCTTGAACTTTCAGGTGCAGTATGCCCTGATGTGACTAATGTAAATAATTGGCTAACTACAGCCCTTGATCGCATGGCTCCTCTAGAAGCGGTATCTTAATGTAGATCAACTCCGTCAGCCACCTGGTTTAATGATGCGCTAAAGAAAGAGAGATCACATTGTAAAATTCTTGAATGCAAGTTGAGGAAATCTTATGACTCTGATGGAAAAGAAGCCTACAAAAAAGCGCTAAATTCTTTGTAGAGTTCAGTATGCAAGACATATTATTTCATCTTCAGTTTCTAGCGCCGTTAATAAACCTCACAAACTTTTAAAGTGGTTAATTCCTTCCTGTCGCCTAGTACTTCGCAAAATACTTTGATTCCGTCAGCCATGATGTGTGAAGAACTGTCAGACTTTTTTTTATAATGAAATCCAAATGATTTATGACAAGTTTCCCCTGCAAAAAGCTCTAATTACCATTGCTGATAAGAACGCCCATTCAGGCCCTTTGCTAGACACCCTAGACTCCCTCATTCTAGTACTTCATGCTAGAATGTTGGGACTTGGAACTTTGCCATGTGCTAGTGCCACGTTCCCTTGCAGGATGTTGAGTTGACAGTTGGAAATCAGTTGCTGCCTGGTATGTGTCTCCGGTGGCTCGCTGAACATGTATGTTGAGAATAAACACATAATTTGAAGAAACTTACTGTGTCTTAATTCTTCAGCTGCAACATCCTTTTCGGAGACGAGTGAGCGTGTCACCAACACGGACCCTCATGCAAAGCACAGATGTCGTATTTCTGATTGCGAGACATGTCGCACTCACAGCGCACGCGTATGGTTTTTTCTGCCCTATTGGCCAGCTCCAAGTCTGTGTCCCCATTGGACCCATGGCCACGGATATCTTCAAAATGACCACACCTTTTATTAACCCCATTTTTCGTAAGATGATGAATGCTTCACTGGAGGCAGCGATAGTGCCACAGGCCTGGAAGCAGGCTATGCTTTTACCTCTTCGGAAAAAAGCTAATACGGAACTCAAGGTGCATAGAAATGTTTGGCCTATTACCCTGCTTCCACCCGTCATTAAAATGTTAGATAAGTGGGTCAATCGACAAATCTCCAGCTTTTCGGAAAATAACAACCTGCTCCATGATACTCAGTCTGGTTTCTGTGCAGGATATAGCACGGTATCCACTCTTTTGGAGGTCGCTGAATTCATTAAGGTCAATCTTGATCAGGGTTCGGTATCCATGGTTGTCCTTCTTGATTTGTCAGCAACCTTCAATATGGTCTCCCACTCTATTCTCTTGGACAGATTATGGGATGTGGGCATCCAAGGTCCCACTTGGGCTTGGCTGAAGTCTTACTTGGAGGACCGTGCACAAAGGGTATTTCTCCCTCCCTTTACATCCACAGCTAAACCATTTGATTGCAGGGTACCTCAGGGCTCAGCCCTGAGCCCAATGCTTATAAATAATTACTTAGCTCCCTCAGCTAAGCTAGTGGAGGCTGGGGCATATGGATTATTTCTTATGCAGATGACATGCAGTTGATGCTCTCATTTCAAGAGAAGGAGGTGGGTGCATTGACTGTGTTCAAGGGATGCCTGTGGGCCATCAGCGAATGGATGAATGCGAGCTGCCTCAAGTTAAACTGATAAAACAGAGATTCTTTTTTTTTACACCGACCGTCATCCAGATGCCTACAACTGGTGGTCCTTGGAGTCTGGCTCCCCTCCCTCTCCTGCAGCAGTGGTAAGAAAACTTGGAGTAAAATTTGACCTCAATCTATCATTTGAACCTCAGGTTAGATCTGTTTTGCCCAACTGTTTTTTCACACTGAAATCAGTTAGGAAGATGGTCCACTTGATCCCCGAGGAGAGCCGTAAATCTGTAATTCATGCTCTGGTAACATCTAAACTAGACTACGCGAATCGCCTATATCTAGGTTTACCATCGTATCTGCTTCACCGCTTGCAGATTATTCAGAATGTGGCGGCCCGAAAGTTACCTGCTCGCGCTTCAGTTACAGCTTCCGTGCATGGTCCTCATTGGCCACTCAAGTTAGCCTGCAGAGCATGCGAACAAAAGGCCCCGGCAATTTGAGAAAAATACATCTTCCCTATCAGCAGGAGAGGGCACTTCACTCCAATGGACAAAAACTTTTATATGTCCCAAGGATTAGAAAGGCAAGAAGAGGCGGACGCTCTTTTTCCTTCTTAACTGCTTAACTTTGGAAATCTTTGTCTTCAGCCCTCCATTTGACGCCCTCTGAATCAGTCTTCCGTAAACTCCTTAAAACTTACCTGTTTGATAATTAGGCACCCTGCAATGAGTTTGGATCAATCCTCAGTACACCGTAGAACCGTTACAGCCAGAACACCTCTTCGGAGGCAGCTGCACACTTTATAAATCCTATTGTATTAACTCTCCCAACTGTGCAGCAACACATGTGGCAGAGACTTCTGTAACTTTTAACTTGCTTGAGCTAGAAACATTGTTAGACCTGGCACCTTTTGGCGTGATTTCCCCTGTCTTTTAGCTTCTGCTTCCTGTTTTTTTTTTACTGTATGCTGGACTTTGTTTTTGCTGGTTTTATGACTCTGGGCACTTTACCACTGCTGTCCAGTGCTAAAGTGCAAGTGCTCCCTCTGTAAAAGGTAATGGTAATTGGTTTGTTCATGATTGGCATATTTAATTTACTCATAAGTCATTAGTTAAGTGCACTATGCGTGCCCAGGGCCTGTAAATTAATTTCTACTAGTGGGCCTGCTGCATTGATTGTGCCACCCACTTGAGTAGTCCTGTAAACATGTCTCAGGCCTGCCACTGCAGTGTCTGTATGGGCAGTTCTAAACTGCCATTTCGACCTAGCAAGTGCACCCACTTGGTAGGTCCAAACGTTCTGTTTTATTGCATATAAGTCACCCCTAAGGTAGGCCCAAGGCAGGCCCATGGGCAGGGTGCAGTGTATTTAAAAGGTACAACATGTACTGGTGTGGTTTACATGTCATAATACTGAAATACTGCAAAATTCGTATTTCACTATTGCAAGGCCTATCTCTCCCAAAGGGTAACATGGGGATTGCCTTAAAATATCTTTTATGTGTAATTTACCATCTGGAGCAAATAGAGATATGGAGTTTGAGGTCCCTGAACTCACAATTAAAAAATACATCCTTTTGTAGAGTTGGTTTTTAAATTGAGTGTTTGAACATTCCACTTTTAGAAAGTGAGCCCATCACCAGGCTGATGGGCCTTCCTGAGCTAGAGTGGTGGGAGGAGTTGTCACTGACACCTGAATAGGGCTATGGTCGCCTCACACAAAGCTGTCTCCACCCCCTGTAGGTGTGTCTGGAGCCAGCACAGAGAAAGGCAAGGTCTTGTGCACTACAAATACTTTTCTTTGAAATTTGCCTACTTCAAAGGCAGAAAGGGTTATAAGTATTGGACCTCTGACACCCCAAAATCAGAACACTTCTGGACTGAGGACATTCTGCCAGGAAGAAGAGCTGGATGCTGTAGGAGGGACTGCCACTCTTCCTGTTATTTATTTATTTATTTGAATAGTTTTATAAAGCAGGAACATGACCCGGCAGGGTATGAGAGCACTGTACATCGTCGCCCGCTTGTTAGGCTTGAGCGGGAAGGTATAATCGAAATTAACGTATAAACAGTAAAAGCAGATTACAGACAAAGGCAGATAGAAAGCAGCATTTTGAGCAATAGGTAGATTGCAACGAAGGTCGGGTAGGTCAAAGTTGTGAAGTCATTTCAAATAGTATGTGAGGTTACAGAACTATTGACTCACATGTCTATTTATGATCGAGCCTATGATTACTGACCCGGCCGGTAACAGAGCAATGTACAATGTCATTTGCTGGTTGATCTTGAGAAGGCAGAAAACCATAGAAAACTACGCAAAAACATTAAAAGCATAATAAGGCAAATTGATATGAACATCAGCATCTTGAACATTAAGTGGATTGCATCGAGGTCGGGGAGGACAAGGATGTTGGGCCATTTCAAAAAGTTTAAGAAGTTACAGAACTATTGTCTCCAGTGGCTGTACATGAGCAGGCGTTTGACTTCTTTTTTAAAAGAGGAGGACGAAGGGATTGTTCTGATTTCTGGCGGGAGACTGGAGAAAGGGCGGTTGTAGGTTCTCTTCTTTTTGAACTTTAGGGATTTCAGCAGTAGAGTGTGTGTATTTCTTAGTGCCCGATTCCCACCCGATAGTTCTAGTTTATTTGCTAGGTAAGAGGGCGTGTTATGGTGCAGTGCGTTGTGAGTCAAGCAAACTATCTTATACTTGATCCTTGCGTCAATGGACAGCCAGTTCAGTTGGCATAGATCAGATGTGATGTAGTCACGCCTTCTTAAGCCGGTGATGAGTCTGTCAGCAGAGTTCAGAGTGGCTCTTAAAGGTGACAGGTTGGTTTTGGGGAGTCCAGCCAAGGTCGCAATTCCGTATTCTAAATGGGAGATCACAAGGGACTGGACAGCTTGTTGCAGGTCAGAGGGTGGCAGGAACTTTTTGATTTTCCTTAATGTGCAGAGTTGGTAATTGGCTCCTCTTGTTGTCGCACTGATGTGATCCTGCATATTTAGGCATTTGTCCAGAATTAGGCCTAGTGATCTAGTGAAGTTAACTACATGTGGGGTGCAGTTGAGGGCTGTTAGCTGTTTGAGCCAGTCCTGAATGGGCGCAGTATGATTGTGTGGGGCGAGCAAGAGGAATTCTGTTTTGAATGAATTTAGCAAAAGGTGGTTGTGCGATAATCATTGTTGGGTTTTTAAGTGTGCTACGTTGAGAGTAGCAATGTCTTGCAGCAAAGCAATTTTAATATACAGTTGGGTATCATCAGCATACAAATGGTATTGAATGTCAGATCGTTTCAGAATTTCGGTGAGGGGCTCCAGATACAGGTTGAAAAGAGTAGGTGATAGTGCGGATCCTTGTGGGACTCCAATTGAAACAGGAATACTGTTGGAAAGGTCATTGTTTACTTTGAATCTTTGAGTTCTACCTTGAAGAAACAAGATAAACCAATTTAACACTGTGCCTGATAACCCCATCCTTGTTTCAAGTAGCTCAATTAATTTGTCGTGTTTGACCGTATCAAATGCTGAGGAGAGATCCAATAGTATAAGTAGGCCAGGTTTATTGTGGTCTAGTAGTCTTAGGGCATCGTCTACAATGTGTGTTAAGGCGGTTTCTGTATGGGACCTGACCTGTAGCTAGATTGGTATTGGTCGAGGAGTTGAAAATGATCAATGCAATTACAGAGTTGAGTATGTACATATTTCTCGAGAAGTTTGGATAGAGTCATGATAGTAGAAACAGGTCTGTAGTTGTTAGGCTCAGATAAATCTGCCTTAGGTTTCTTTGGTATGGGAATGACTTGACCAATCTTGAGGCAATCTGGAATGAGGCCTTACATGAGGGATTCATGTACAATCTTCGACCAGAGCGGGAAAATGGATGAGGTAAGCTCTTTAAAGAGTTTGGTGGGCATTGGATCGTTGAGGTGATTTGATGGTTTTAAAGTAGTTAAAATGTTAAGCAGCTCAAGATCATCCCGAAGTCTGAAGGTATTCCACAAAGCATCATTTTTTGTAGTAAAGGCAGCCGGACCGATCATAGGTGAGCTCATGCAAGGTGAACCAGAGACTGGGGCGGGGAGAGCTTGATTCTGTAAGTCTGGTAAGGAGAGTTGGAGATCTAATTCGATCTTTCTTGTTTTTTTCAGTGAAATGGGCTAAGAACTCCTCACTGCTTGGGATTGAGTCTTTGAGTGTCAAGAGTTGATTAGAGGGTTGGTTCGATTGTTGTTTGATGATTTCGAAAAAAAAATGTAGGTCTATTTCTGGCCATGTCAAGTTGCGATCTAAAGTGATCAGCTTTAGAGCT
This sequence comes from Calotriton arnoldi, assembly GCA_963921515.1. Taxonomy (NCBI): domain Eukaryota; kingdom Metazoa; phylum Chordata; class Amphibia; order Caudata; family Salamandridae; genus Calotriton; species Calotriton arnoldi. Next base: position 53,502 of record CAWUFW010023748.1, on the reverse strand, counting down.
GCACATATGTTTGTTATAGACATTTCGAGTCTTCCTTAGTAGTTTGAGGCTAGCTAGAGAAGGAGAAATTCTCCATGATCTTTCAGCGAGCCTATGATTCCATCGTTCCTCATTAAGGGAGTTGTTGAACCAAGGTTGAGAATGCTTGTTTGGGATTCTTTTGAGATGTAGAGGAGCAAGTGCATTGAAGATATCCATCATGGAATGAGTGTAGTGGTCAGTGAGATCATCCAAGTTTGTCATGTTGTAGGGCGGCTGAAGAAGAATATTGCTCATAGTGGTAAGACCATTCGCGTTGATGTTTCTCTGCTCTCTAGATCATTGTTTGTTTTTTCGAGGTTGACCTTGTCTGATCAATATTTTTTCCATGATGCAAAATGAGATTAAGATGTGATTTGAACAGTCGCAAGGTGCTAAATCGTCAAGTTGAATGATGTTATCTTTGGCTATGATAAGGTCTAGGGTGGAACCTTTGATATGCGTGGGCTTGTTGCAGAGTTGGGTAAGATTCATGTTGAATAGGAAGGTCTTGAAGGTGTTTACTAATGGATCATTTTCATTGTTCCAATGCAAGTTGAGGCCCCCAAAGAAGATATGGTTGTGAGATTGGTCCGCATTCATTGAAATGGTCTCCATCATTTGTTCAGTGAACACAGGGTTATCTCCAGGGGGGTGGTAGATAGAGTGTAGTGTATAAATTATTTTGTCATTGTTCCAGGTTTCGAGTTCCAGGTGTTCGTATGAGGACATCGGAGCAGAGTGAATCTGTCTCAAGCAGAGACTAGACCGATGGATGCAAGCAACTCCACCTCCAGTTTTAACTAGTCTGTCCATTCTAATTATGTTGTAGTTTGGGGGAACTAGAATGTCCAGGATTGGTGTAGAGGTTTCCTTGAGCCAAGTTTCCGTTAGGATCAGGAGGTCTAGATCATGTGAGAGGATCATGTCAGCCGTGTGTCTTGCTGCTGATCTGCAATTAGATAGCATTGATTTGATGTGAGATTTGGTGACAAAGCTTTCGAGGTGTGAGGTTTGGACCGGAAGTAAGTTTTCCATGTTCTTAGATCTACGGTTGACACTGGGTTCTCTAAATGGATTGGAGATAATAGTTTGTATATTGAAAGTAGAGGGAGCAAAAACAGAATGGACTGAATTGTAGGATTGTAAAAGGGACTGAATGTCTGTATCAGTCAGGTGATTAGTAGCCCTATTAGGTCTGGAGTGATTGTTAGCGTAAGGCCGAGATTTCCCGTGAGTATTCCCTAGGTTATCCCTAGCCAAGATTTCCCTTTGGAAGTAATAGGGCATAGAGGAGAGGTTCTGATGATTGATCCCCGAAGTCAAACTGAGATCCTCCAGTTTCTCTATTTTTAAAAATATGTACAATAAGATCTTTATGTTTTCTTTAACTAATTTAAGATCATTCTTGATGTCATACAGCTTATCCTCACTGAATGGAGGGTTTATTGTGTTTAAGGGAGGTATGGTGGTAGGTTGAGAAAGAGATCCATTTGAAGGTAAAGAGGAAGAGGTAAGCGAGGGATCCTCATAAGAGAGGGAAGATGAAATGGGGGAGTTGACCTGCAATAGATTGATCATGGACATTGACTTTGGGATTGGAGTTGAGAGATGGGTAGAAAGAGGTGTCAAATTGCTACCTTCCCTAGATGACTTGGGTTGCGAATCTGAAGAGACATGTGGGTTGTAGGGAGTATTGCCGGTGAGGGATTTGCCTGAGGGTGATTTTGTATTGGAAGGAGAGGGGGATTTTGCCTGAGGAAGATTTCATGTTAGAAGTTGAGGGGGAAGCATCCGTAAAGTTCACTAGATTGCTGTTATTGCAAACTATAGAGTGGTGTTTCCCAGTCAAATGTTTAGAGGGTTCAGGACGGTTCAATGAACATATTTTAGGGGCTGTATGTGGGCTTGGATTGACACCCGAGGAAACCCCGCTAGTGCATTGTGTGTCATCAGCCTGATCTCTGGTGGGGGAGGAAGATGTTGCATAGGAGGTAGTGATGGTGCAGCACCTTAGGGTTTCACTGAAGTTGTTAGAGATTGATCTTGTGACAGAGGAGTTACAATGTTAGCCATCTAGGGGCCGATTCACAGAACTAATCTGAGACAAAATCCAAAACTTACTACTTTTGGTATTCACAGAAGGCATTTAGTAGTAGTAAAGTAAGGATTCCTAACTTTACTACTACTAAACTGAGGCAAAATCCTAACTTTATGACTTTCGGTATTCACAAAAGGGATTTAGTAGTAGTAAAGTTAGGATTCTTAACTTTACCACTACTAAATGCCTTTTGTGAATAACGAAAGTCGTAAAGTTAGGATTTTGTCTCAGTTTAGTAGTAGTAAAGTTAGGAATCCTAACTTTACTACTACTAAATGCCTTCTGTGAATACAAAAAGTAGTAAGTTTAGGATTTTGTCTCAGATTACTTTTGTGAATCGGGCCCCTAGTTTTTAATTCTCCTAAAGATTTTGTCAAATTGTTCTAGGTTTTCATCCGATGATTGAATAAGAGTGATCCCATTGTTGTATAAGGAAATTGAGAGGTCACCTTTGAAGATTGGAGAGGGAATAATGGATAGTCTAAAACCATGAGGTGTTGTCTTTATTGATTTGGCACTGAGAATGGATGTAAAGGCTTTCCTCCATTGTGCTCTTCTGTTCGTAAAAAAGATTAGGTCGTTAACAACGATGCCTTTAGATGTGCATATGTAAGTATCCAATATAAGTTTTTCTGGGTGCCTCTTGAGAAGGTTATGTTTGAAGTTCTTAGAAGGGTTTTTTGATAGGTTAGGAGGGTATGTAATCTTAAAGGTATTGTGGCTCACCTGTGCGAGAAGGACCTCGATAGGGCTGGTGATCATTAGCACCATGGTAAGCAGGAGACCAAGGAGCGAGTTAAAACTGAGTATGATATGTGCAGTAATGAAGTTTGGCTTATGACTTTAAGGGATAACATGCATCGGCTTCCACTGTAGAGTTTAAATTGACGAATAGTGTGCAGAATAATCCTAGCCTAAATAGTGATAAGTGCATCCGTCCGCGAGATAGGGGGTGGGGAGAGATCTGAGTACGACTTGCCTGTGTATAATAGAGACTCCCTTCTAAGATGGCCACTCCCAGGTATAACTGGATATGAGTCCTACTTTGCTTTCGTGCAGGACCAAAATGCTCATAGTCCTCCTTTGATTTCAATTACTATCTTGGGCTGGAGTCCTACCTTACTTTCAGTGGAATTCAGCTGGGTCAGAGTCCTCTTTTACTTACAACTGCTTTCTTGGGACACAATATTCAATCTGGTGGGACAGCCATCTTGACACCGGGAAGGCAGAATGAGCTGGAAAGTGTGCCGACAACTCACAGAAACAAAGTCAATGACTGTGTCAATCACAGCCTACAGTCCTGCAAACCGCACTCAACTCCGCTTTGCCTCCCCCTACAGCAGACTACGCTTCCTGGCATACACGCGTATGTGGAGGGGGCAGGCCATAAGCCAGAGCGAGATTCCGGATGGAGCAAGCCTGAGGAGGACTCAGAATAAGTCGCTTTGTTGTGCTGGCCTGCTGCTTGCTGCTTCTGTCCTGAGAGTGAAAGGACTGGACTTTGCTTTCTCTATCCTGCTTCCAAGGTTCTCCAAGGGCTTGTGCATGCTTGCCTCCTGTTAAGAAGTCTCAGGACCATCAAAGACTTCACCTACCAGTGCTTGGGCTCTTCTGCTGAGAGTCCAGACTTGTGAAGTGGTGCTAAATCCAGTTCCTGGGCCCTTGGAAGTGTAACCTGGTAATCATAAAGAGAAAATCCACGCATCAACTCTCAGCGCCTGTTTTCTCAATGCAGCACCTGCTTTGCGGCTGAAAAATTGCCGCAGCGTGAGTACCAAGCAACATGTCACCGATGTCTGTGGCACCCACTCCGACTCTGATGCAGCATCTGCTTCGCGGCTGAAGAATCGATGCAGCGCCTGCTTCGCGGCTGTGAAATGGACGCAGCACATGTATTGCTGCTGCCTCATCGACGCAGTACATCTGGATTTTCGACGCATCGTCCCTCGATGCCGAATCTTCATCGGCGCCACGCCGCACTGAGGAACCGAGGAAATCGACGCATCACCTCGCCTTCCAGTAAGGAACATGCACATCACCTCCTCTGCCAGTAATGAACCGACGCATCACCTCCTATGCCTGTAAAGAACCGACGCATCACCTTCCCATTGGAGTAAGGAGCCAATGCATCGCTTAGCTTTTCCGGTGCTTCACCTCCCATGCGCCTTGCATCATCTTTTATTTTTGACGCATCTAAGGTACTTTGTGCTAAAAAGAACGCATCCATTGATTTCTATGGACTAAACTTGGTAAAACCTTTAAAAGTGATATTTTAACTTGTGTATGTTGTATTTTTGTCTTTTGGTCTTGTACTTCTCATATAGATATTGGCTATTGTTCTAAAACTGGTGTGGACTCATTTGGTAGTGTTTTCACTGTGTTACTGTGTGTGTATGTACAAATGCTATACATATTGTTTCTGAGATAAGCCTGACTGCTTGTGCCAAGCTACCAAGGGAGTGAGCAGGGGTCATCTTGGGTGTGTAACTCCCTTATACTGACTAGAGTGAGGGTCCCTACTTGGAAAGGGTGCAAACCACTGCCACCTAGATACCCCATTTCTAACAAAGATTATTCCTTGTTACAATCTGCAAAAAGAGCAGATAATGATGAGTTAAGTAGCAAGCGTGGCAAATTCATATTGAGGCTGAAAATGCTGTGGATACAGAATTGCATATGGAAAATGTCAGCAGAGCCAACGAGTGCCTCTGGCATGTATTAGAGTGCATATGTAGTGAATAGACATTTATTTCCCCAATCCTGATTCCGTCTAGCTATTGGTTGTCTCCATTGCCAATCTTATTTTTTTACTTGGATTTGACTGGTTTACAGCAAACTCTAGAAGTTTCCCAAGAAAAGCGTTTCTCTAGAAGTCAATAAGTCAATGGAACAGTTAGTCAAATATAACATTTTTAATAAAAATGGGCACCAATTTTCACTCCCAATTCAGTGGAATACAAAAATTAGACATAAAACATATTATAAAACATCAGAAATCGACTATTAAGCAATAGAGATCTGCGAAAATATTTTCACATTTGTTCGTGTGGCCACAGTAGGGAGCTATTCATACTGATGCACAAGTAGTAGTCATGGGTGTTAGTAAAATAAAGCAAAAGAGGAAGCAACATCTGCAATTGTGAAACCTGCAAACGGAGGGGACTAAATAACATAGCAAACAAATGATAAAGGACATGTGATATTTGTTGTTTGGATGGTGATTACTTTTACGAGAAAGAAAGCACTGCTTGCAAAATGGTTGCCAAAGAGTGCACGGACATGCATGTCAGTGTCGGAGCCCTATCAACCCATCGTATGCTTTTTATCATCTAATCTGCTTGACATTAGTCATAGAATCCCTTGCGTTTAGTTTGTCCCTTTTTGCACACCGTTGCTTAGTGTGATCACCATGTGCCAAGCCCTAGCAAAGTGTAAGACATTAAGGTAATTGTGAACCTCGACTGACAAGGGGTTATGGATCCTCTGTCCCCTACTGAGCAAAGAGATAAAATAATTTCTCCTAAACAACAGGTGGTCCCAATTTTCAAGTTCTTTGGGAGGAATAAAAGGATAATCCAGTCCTCCTGGGTTAATTAACTAATAATCTCCTCGTTGACACAGATGTTCCTGGTTGATGTCTTAGCAGACAAGGTCAACAAGACGCAGCTTGGGCAAGGGACGCAGGGGAAGAGATCACAGGAAAACAGACTTTAATGCCCCTGAGCGAAAAGAAGCGCAATGGAACTAGGGCAAGGAGGCTCACATTCAGAAAAGATCATTGCCTATAGGCGAGCAGTAGGATTTAGGTTTACTTTAAAACCATGAGTGTTCAGTTGGCACATTTCTGTTGATATGCAATGCCATATTTAATTTGAAAAACTTCACATGGACCTTATTATTGAACTTATTTGCTAATAATTTTTTGGTTTTCCAGCTGACTTTTTTCATTTTATTCTATTAGTTGCAGCAATAAAATGTTGAAGTTTGGGCACACATACTAGTTATGGGCTTCAGTTGGTTACTTTTTGGAAGATGACATCATGAAATTCAGCGGTCTAAATGTTTGAAATTATTACACTTTTTGGCAGTCTGAATATTTCCTTGCTACCTTGCTACAAATGTGTACTTTATATGACCCCAATGACAACAAGCATTTGTAATGCAATAGGTCTCGCATTTACGAGAGTTTGAGCTATTGGCATTGTAAATTACAATGCCTTTTATTTATGTGTTGTTTTTAAAACAGATAAATAAAAGGCATTGTCATTTACAATGCCAATAGCTTAAACTCTCGCAAATCCGAGACCTATTGCATTGCAAACGCGTTCGTGCTATAAAGATTTGTTTTAAAGCGTTAGGAGAGAGCGTGTCCTGCCTGCAACAGCAGGCAGGACAAAGCTATTTGAGAAAATAGTGCTCGGAGGCTGTAATTAAAGCCTACCGAGTAACAACACACGTAACAGGGGGTGTCGCCATGGGAGGTTACAAAATGAGACAAGGCGGTACTAAGGAGGAACTATTAAGCCTATTGATCAATGAACAGCCGCAGTTTACAGTGGACAATGACACAAGCCAATGAAAAATATGGGCGGAGAGTGGGTGGAGCTTCAAGTCCCTACCTGAATACAGCATGCCTCGCAGAGCAGCACATGCGCTGCCCTGGCTCGACCTAAAAATGGAAGCCTATTGTTAGATAAAGTGCCAGAGAGAATCCTCCAACCTTATCAATTGGGAGAGAAAGATTGAAGGAAAAACAGCCTATGGATCTGCAAGAGTTCTTATCTGACCATGGGGAGTGGATGGGTGTTCTCACCATCAGGCTGAAAGACAAAACCTGGATATCAGCCATTAGAAAGTACTTTTAAGGCTCCAAATCTAGATGCTATACTTCTGGCAGATAGTAATCTCTAGACATGCTTGCCTTTCTGGCTTATAATTATTAATGTCTCAAAACTTAGAACTTTTTATTTCTCAATTTGTAATTCCTACACTTTTTACTTATAAAAAATATGAAACAGGCAATAATTCGATAGGGGAATGATGGAGAAAAAGGGGTTTGGTTTACCCCTTCTGAGAAAAAAGGGTAGAAAAAAAATAGAACAAAAGCATTAAATACCAAAGAATAAAAGAAAAGGGAAAGGGAAAAACAAAAAGATTAAAACACCAGAAGTGTACAAAAATGTTAAAGACAGCAGGACGTAAGAAGCATTGGCAAAGTCAGCAAATAAGACCTAGGCAAGCGTGCAATGTTTTTTAGATCGCTTTTATATGGAAACGTATGCAATAGATATTAAATTGTAGCCATAATATAAAGTAAGAAATGTACCCCTGTGAAAAGGTGGCATGCATGTGTGCAAAAAAGGATACAAAAACAGTGATAGATGGAATGCTTGTATTAATCTCAGCCACTGGTGATCACTCGAGGCGGCATCTCAGTCCATTGTTATTTTACTCACCATGCCACCTCAGTTTGTGCCCAGCCATATGCACATCAGTCTTGACATATGCACATCAGTCTTGACCCTACTCCAATGAGAGCAGTCCAGCCTGGTATGCAAGATTGATACTTACAGAATTACAGACTACAAATTCTATACATTCAAAATGAGACCTTGAGTCTCTACTGCCAACACCGCAGCCCACCTCCAATGAAGTCTGCAGCCTACAGCTAGATGGAGATGTAGAGAAGAGACCTAGAGGCAAATAAAGCCTGAAGAAGTGCCAGTTGCAAGCCAAATGTTTCACCACAGACTGAAAACCGATTCATGAAATAAACAGATACCAGGGTAACAGCAACTTTACACTTGGTTATCAGTCGACAGGCAGCCTTCTTTCTTCATCGATGAACATATGATAACTAGAGGTGATGCTGCTTGAAAAAGACAACTATGGAGTGTTAGTGCCCTGTCAGAGCCCATGTGCAGTGACAAGGAGGAGATTGGGTCTAGTCGATAAATTTCTGTCTGTAGTGCCAGGAAATAAGCATTCGAATCGCTGGTTCCCCACTGGAGCAAAGTGTCTGATTCTGGAGAAAGCACTTTAAGGGTTTGGACATTAGATGCTATATCTGACAATCGGAAAGTAAAGAGATACAGGTTAATATTACCATATGCAACAATACAAATACTCTGGATGCCATTTTCAGTAGGAATAGCAAAGCTTCAATAAAATCTCCGCAGTAATTCCGTTGGATCACAATCTTATTAATTTTCAGTTGCAGGAAGTAGCAATGCCATACCGAATTCTGTGATTTTAATGTTGTCATGGAATATTAACCCTGTAATGCTAATTCATTTTGTATCGGATCTCCTTAGGTAAAGGACTAGTCTTAACCAACCTTGTGATGCATTATTCGAAGTCTCCTCGTCCTGCTGTAGTGTTCTTCTCACTGCTAACCTTGGGAGACAAATATCCAGAAGTCAGTCTCATAGGCTCCATGGTTTCATGCAGATCTCAGCCTTTTGATACACAAAGCAGAAGAGTTGAAACTAGATCGAGGAAGTACATCACCCTGAGATAAAATAAAACATACCGGGGCGAAAAAAGCCTATAAAAATGGCATCATGACAGCAAAAACGTTTTTAAGGCTAGAGAAAGCCATAGCAATGCCAATCAATCATGTACCTGTTCAGTTTGGTAAAGACCATAACCTCCTCATCACGCTGCTCAGCACACTATTACTGCTGCCACCACCACTCCAGGACCCTGTTCCTGGTGGCTTCTAAAATGGTTTGCTGTTTCCGGTAGCTGTGTAAACTCAAACCCACACTTTTTTCTGCAATGCACCAGGCCATGATAATAAGGGTATCAATCCGTTCCAGAATAGACCATTGTTGTAACTCTGTGTTTCAGGTCTCCTTACAGGGGCCATTCTATGTCGGCAGAGGGTTCAAAACACGCCAGCACTCGCAGTGGTTGGCTCAAAAAAGGGATCAGGTCTTCCAAGCAGGGAGGCCTCTGCATGACTTCCAGCAGCAGGCTGGATTACATTTAAACTGGCTTGTTACAGGTACAAGCATTGCCATCAGCTAGGTCTAATTGCCTTAATTCAAAGGACTCGCCCTTACACACTGGATCAACCCTTGTGCAGTTGGGACTGGGCCCTTCTCTCAGTCTCTATGCTTGAATTGCAGACCCTTTTTCAGCCAGGCCCAAAACTGTGGTATTCTCTTCCCTTGACTTTTAGAGCTTGACCCACATTAGGAAACTTTAGCACAACTCTGGTTTGTCCATGAAGACCGGCACTAAGAGACCTTTTAGATGGTGTGCGCCTAACAAATGCAACCATTCATTTATTCAAAAGAAAATTACTTAGCTGTGATGCCGCATAATTCCTTCGAAGTTTAAGTATATGGTTACGAGAGATTAAGCAGCAACTCCGACCAACTTTGCAGACTTTGTCAGTCAGCATCGAAGTCGCTTGGTCCCATACTTTGCCTCTGTAAGAATGGGATGGAGCTTGTGGGCATCAAAAGACAGCCGGATTTCCAAAATTCCTTGTGTGCCTTAAAAATACTGAATCAAGAAAATACACAAAATGATAATCTCGGATGAATAAATAATATTGATGCGAAAATAGATACCAAAGCGAACAGGTTCAAGGGTTTAAGCATCATCCGCATGAAAGTTGATGACAAATGTTGCTATCTACACCCGACACTGTACTTTGTGTCCTCCTGGAACCAAAGTGAATAGGCACAAGGAATTAAGCTGCAACTATCAGAAAGTTATTTAAACTTTGCACTTCACATTCTGTGTTTTAACCTATTATTTAACTTCACTGCAGTTGGAACCACAATGCCCTAACAGAAGGAACTGAGGATGAACTGTCTGTAAGTTAATGACTGGACCTGCTACTTAGTCTGTGCATCTCATAGTCATATGGTATCTTTTTTAGCCTTATTAAACTGTGTTTCTGTTGTCTTTGTTTTTCTTTTTGTATATTTTTTGTAGCACATGTATATCCATTTCTTCAAATTCATTCATTCAATCATGTCTCTTCTCTCTACCAGAATCAGTGCAGTGTGGGGGCTGTCCGCTCAGTCAGAGTAACCCCTGTGCCAGTGTGACTGTCTGTGTTTCAAGTGTCAGCAAGTCTCCTCTGCAGATTCTGTCGATGTGGTGGTCCCTGTGTCAATAATAATGTGTTTCCAGGGTGTGAGGCATGTACCCCTGTCTGCCAGTGTAATTTCTGTGCCAGTAAGATATGCTTCACGCACTGACATTGAGCCAAAGGGCACGTGCCCCAAACTCTGTGAACACATCGTCAGTGGCACGGGGATTACACTGTAAAGGAAGACATGCTTCACGCACTGGCACTGAGGCAGAGGAGACGTGCCTCAAACTCTGTGAACACACTAACGCTGGCGCGCAGGTTCCACTGACTGACAGACAAGACAGGATTCACGCATTGCCTATTGGAGAAGCTCCTTCCGCTCCGCAAATGACAATGGCAAGGAGATTACACAGAGAAACAAAGGCATGCCTCACACACTGACACCGAGGGACGTCTCCTCTGCCTCAGTGTCAGTGGCAGTGCGCGAGGCGTGACTTGTCAGTCTAATCCCTGCGCCATTTTGGATGCATGGTCCCAGTTTGTGAGACACGTGTCTTCCCCGACTGATTCCTAATGTAGTGTGTGGGATACGTGTCTTCTCTGTTTTATTGCCAGTGAAGTTCCCGGACACAGACATATTCACAGTGTGAGAGGAGTATGACATCTCTGTCTCAGTGTGCGTAGCATGGAATGCATGCATTTTTTCTCAGAGCAATCCCTGTGCTGGTATTGGCGTGTTTCTAACACTCTGCCTATCTTAACGGACTCTTCCAGGACCTTGCCCTAAAATATCTCTCTGGTTCCTGTACTGTGATACTGTCCTCGAAAGGCACCAATCGCCCCGTACTACGCTGCAGTCTGACACTTGCCTCAGCAAGATACGTTCTTGTTGCTTTTTGGGGGTTTTCAACTGCACATCCCAAGTTTGAATCCTGGCAGGGCCAGCTCAGTTGTTCATCCTTCCTGGGCTCGGAAAGTTAGTATCATTACAATGTGTAACGGTCACATCTCTAATTAGAAAGGGTAAAATCTGCAGTATTCACAACTAAATACAAAACAGCTTATATTAAAATGCTGCCTTATAAGTGTGATACTGCCCTATGAATGCCTAGATGAACAAAGAATGCACTAGGAAGACGCCTCCTGGCACTTACCGACAAGGGCCCTTATGGGAGCAATATTGCCCTGCGTGTGATCTGCCAAATCATAAACCTATCACAAGGAGGGAGAGAAAGATGTCTAACAAACCGAGAAGGTACCCGCACGCGCTCTTTAACTCGAGTTTCATAACTTGAGGAATATTCTATTTTATAACCCCGGAGAGCCCGGCCTCTGGAAATCAATAGGGCTCGAGCGTTGCCTCGTATTGATTCCGAGAGCCAGGGCTGCGCTGAAATATTCATGTACAAAGCGGGAGGCAGGCAGGCATCAGAGGGGGAGCCCTGGGGGAGGGGGAGTCTGCAGGATAACTAAAAGGCACCAGCAATATCCTTGTAAACGAGAAGATTTCGATTAAGTCACTCTGCGAGCAAACAGGGACGGATTTGTCAAAGTGTTTTTTCTCCTTCCTATGTCTCATGCTGAACGAAAGGGAGTGAGCGCGAAATAAAAACTCGGGGGCTTATTTAGAAGCCCCTTGCGCCACTTTTGCGTCATTTTTAACATGGGAAAAGTGACGCAAAAGTGGCGCAAGGGGCTTGTAAATCTGCCCCTCGATGTTAAGGGCATTTTGAAGCCCTGGAGGCAGGGAGTTGCACAGGGGTGGCTGAGCGTGGCATCCCACCGGAGGACGGCTGAGATGGAAGGACATCTGCACTGATGGACGTGTACATCCATCAGTGCCTCCAATCTCTCTCTTTTACGTTCAGCAAGATCCAAATATCACAACCACATCTTCCTTGAAAAAGCATCACATTTGAGATCCCTCCTTGACTCAGCCAAAAACAGACCCAAAAAGCTTTTTGACCTCTTCAAAAATCCAACCTGTTCTCCCCCAACCATTAAGCCTGAGGATTCCTCAAAGAAAGCAGCAGATTTCGCTATATTCTTCGATGAAAAGGTCAAAGCACTGGTGGATCAGGTCGCCCACCCCCCCCCCATGGAGGAGCGGAAATCCTTAGTCACCTGGCAGAACTTTGACATCATCTCGGAAGATGACCTCCTCAAATGCATCCGCGAAACTAAACCCTCCAACCATTCCTCCGACCCCATCCCTAGCGACATCTCCATCGATTTCTACACCTATACTCTCTCTTACTGGACCAAGCTAGTCAATCTCTTCCTCAGTCAAGGCTCCCTCCCGGTTGCCCTCAAATCAGGTCAAGTCACCCCTCTTCTAAAAAACCGCCGCCGACGCGAACGACCTCAACAACTTCCGCCCTATCACCAACCTCCCTTTTCTTTCGAAAATCACCGAAAAATGTGTTGCAAAACAACTTTCCTCACATATTTTGGACAATAACCTCCTCGACGTCTTCCAGTCGGGCGTCATCCAAAATTGCAGCACTGAAACAGCCCTGCTGCAAGTGATTGACGATGCGCTGCATATTCTCGACTCTGGGGAATCATGTCTTCTGATTCTTCTAGACCTCTCTGCAGCCTTTGACACGGTTAATCATAGCACCCTCCTCAACACTCTTCAACAGAGAATGGGACTGGATGGCACAGTGCTCAAATGGTTTGCCTCTTTCCTCTCAGACAGATCCCAAAGGATCAAGATAGGGAACAGTCTTTCATCTCCTGTGGCCGTAGGTCAAGGCGTCCCTCAAGGTTCTATCCTGGCACCCACCTTGTTTAATCTCTACCTGGAACCTTTAGGGAACCTCCTAAGCAAATCTGGGATCCTTTACCATCTGTATGCGGACGACACGCAAATCTACCTTAAGGTGTCCTCCGCACACGATCTCTCCCTACTCAATTCTACCCTCAACTCTATTCACAACTGGATGTCAGCCCACCAACTCATTCTGAATCCCGCCAAAACTGAATTCCTCCTCCTCTCTACCTCTCTCTCACCTCCTCCTGTTCAATCTTGGATGGATCAGCTGAACCTATTCAACAACAAACCCATCATTGTCGACAGCGCTAAATCCCTAGGTGTCATTCTTGACAAAAAGACTCAACCTAATCTCCCACATCAACTCTATTGCTAAGAACGCACGGTACCAGCTGCGCCTTCTGTGGGGGATCCGTCGGTTCTTCCCGGAGAATGACTTAAAAACCTTGGTACAATCTCTGGTTCTCTCAAGACTTGATTATTGCAATTCTCTTCTGACTGGCCTACCCAAATCCCACCTCTCCCTCTCAAATCCATCCTCCATTCAGCAGCTCGCTTCATTTCAGGGTCTAAACGAAGCGACCACATCACTCCTATCCTGTCCTCTCTTCGATGGCTTCCGATCGAGGCAAGATCTATTTATAAAACTGCCTGCATCACACACAAAGCCTTACACACGTCCTCCCCTCGTTACCTGGCGAATAAATTGAAATTGTCCGGTGGCTCTCGCCCTTCTCGCAATGCGGAAAAGCTTCTGCTTGAGCCCCCGTCTTCAAAAGGGAAAGATCGATGGCTCAATCCTTCTCGGGCAATGCAGTGAGAATCTGGAACTCGCTTCCCCACTGCTCCGTGCCACCTCTTCTACCCGGATCTTCAAAGCTGACCTCAAGTCTCTTCTCTTCCAAAGACACTTCCAGAACTAATACTTTCGTTCTCAGACCCCTCTAGGAAGTTCGCTCGTCAGTGTAAAATTGTACTTTTGTCTGTTCATTCCTTATTTTGTGTGTTGTGTTGGTTTTTATGTGCGTGTTCCCCTCATTACAAGTCCCCTGTGAAGTCACGCCCTCTCTACTACCTCAAGGAAGCTTTTCCACTATAGGAAATTCTGTATTCCAAGCCTATAGAAGTGCCTTCCCAGTGTGTTTTGAGTTACTGCCACTTATTACAGTATTATGCCTTTAGTTGTATTTTGTACCCCATGTATCATATATTTTGTACCCCATGTACCCCCTGCTGTATTCACACCCTCTCTACTACCTCAAGGAAGTTCTTCCACTATAGGAAATTCTGTACTCCAAGCCTATAGAAGTGCCTTCCCAGTGTGTTATGAGTGACTGCCACTTATTGCAGTATTATACCTCTATTTGTATTTTGTGCCCCATGTTTCATGCACACCTGTCACTTTGTCCTCTTGGAACTTATTCCTCTTTTTGTATTTGGTTTGTTTGTTTTTTGAACAATTGTCACTTTTCCTCATGCAATGTAACGCTTGCCTTTGTATTATGCTCATTTGTATCCTCCTCCTTATGTAATGTTGCTGTTCCTGTTGTGAAGCGCTCTGACACCCTCGGGTAAAGTCCGCGCTATATAAAAACGCATAAATAAATAAATACATCTGTCACATGCCAGGCCTGGCGGACATGCCATGAGTGCCAGACCCCATTGACCTCTCAGAGGGGCCGACCTTTTGAGAAGTCTTCTACAGGCTACCCTCCTCTTCGTCACACAGGCCTACACACACCATATAGTTAGAGGTTTGGGAGAACTAATTAGTTCTGATTTAATTGGCACTGCTGTTCCCCAGAGTGGGGTGCGGGTGCGACGAAGGTGACAGGGGGAGGCTCTGGCCTCCTTGGTTGTAAATCCAATGTGGGAGAGCTACTTTGATTGACAGGAGATTACTACCGACTTGCAATTGTCGTAGATTGAAATGGTGTACTGTTGCTGCCGAGCGAACTATCCAGATACAGCTGTTTGAGGTGCTCGGTGCTCGTCGCAGCCTTAGAAGCAGTCCTGGCCTTGGGAGGGAGTTTTCTGGCAGCAGCCCCATGGGAGGGTTACTCAGTCATACATAACTCTTTTATGGGGCATATTCTCAAGAACGTGTGATAACCATCGCAAAAGTGACTTAACGCAACCCTCAACATCGCAGTCTATCGCGGGACATTTACGCCGTGTTAACCAAGTATTCACAACACGGCGGTACCATGCAATAGTTTCCAGATAACGCGTCAATTGACAGCGTTAAAATCAACGCCACGCCGCAAAAATGCGAAACACGAACGCCCAAAAAGCTGCGATGAGGCCGATCGCGATACAAAAAGCAGCGAAAACCAGCGGCAGGCCTGCAAATCCCACGCGTCTACCGGGAAAATGCACCATAGAAGCAACAAAAACAGCACACCAGAAACAATCCAAAGTGCGTAGCAACATGGATGCACCCTGACCCAGCGCAGAGGCCAACGCGAACCCCACAAGCACCACAGACCACCAGCAAGGACCAACGGGGTCGGGGAAGGCCAAGGAGAAGAGGGAGAGGAAGACGGGGTGCAGTCCATAGGAAAACAAGACCAGCGTCACGGATGTGACAGAACACTACCAGCAACTGACCCACATTCAGACCACCTTGAATGCAGCCGGAGTGCCGAGGAGGCCAATGGAGGAGGCCAAGAGGCGCTGCCATGACGTGAAAACCTAAACCAGGCCCAAAGCCGCTGCCAACAGGAAGGCAGCAACAGCGACAGGAGGTGGGAGTCCTGTGCCACAGGAGGAACTGGAGGAAATGGAGGCCAGTCATCAGTGTGGAGATGGTGCAAGGAGGTGGGAGTACGGACACAGCTCGAGAGGACCTGACACAACAACAACAGTGTGAGTAACGAATAGATCCTGGTGGGACGGGGGGAGATGGGCACAATGGCACACATGCACAACGATGTGTAGCACACTGCACACCCACAATAACCCAGGGTCATGTCCCCCATCCCCGTGGCACACTGCAGCACACACACATGGCAATCACAGCACATCCCATTACAATGTGGCACAAAGTGCAATACCGACACTGCAGAACAGGGGACACAACTGGGTCCGCCCATGCGCAGAAACAGGCCAATCACATTTGACAGAGCATGGAACTGTGAGATGCATATGTACGGGTACAACCTCACAACAGTCATGTAGTCCAAATGTCCACTGTCCCCCCTCAAATTGCCAGCACCGCCCAAACAGTCACAATGTACATTGTCACACAGTCTGCATGTCTACAAGAACAATGTGCCAACATAAATGTCAACACAATGTCAACATGCATCTCCCCTTCACATAGCAGAGAGACAAACAACACCTCCAGCAGGTCAGACCAGACAACCTATCAGTGATGCAGGACACGACCAACACACCTTCGACACCCACGCCCTACAACAGCCCATGGACATCCCACGCAACCCACCACCAGGACCAGGGCAGACAAGCTACTTAGAGGAGAACCCAGCCCCTGCAACAGATCACACAGCATGAAGCACACACAACCACGGCTGGCCCACAACACTTCACCGACCCACACATGGCACCCCAATGCCAGGTGTCAGAATGCCAAAAGGAGGTGGCCGAACAGGTGCGGGTGTGGTCCGAACCCATGGAAGGCGAACTAGATCACATACGTGGGTGTCAATTACCCTTCAGGGACCACCTACACCCCACAAAGGAGACCCACACTGCCATAGAGACGCACGCAGACATTATGTTGAACTGGCTACGGGCACGTGCGCCCGGCCCCTTCATTGGCAGGGCCACATGTACAGTGACGCCTGTGCTGGATGTGTGTGGGGTGAGCATAAGCCAGCCCGCACGGAGTGCTTGGTGCTGGCAACAACTTGAACAGTGGACACCAGTGCAATGGAAACAGAAAACACCTGCCTAACAGAGTCAACTGCTGAGCAACATGGAGGGAGCCGGAGCAAGTACAGAGGTCACCCAACATACAAACAGCAGTGTCCGTGAGTTGCAGTGCACTGAGGTTGGGGCACTAGAGCTGAGCGCGCTCATGTGATGAAAATGACTAGGATTGTGTCCATTCGGGATATTCCTGATGCAGATGCAGTGGGGTGTGTTAGACCTGCATCAACTTCCTCATCAACGTCCCAGGTCTCCCACACTGCCTGAGGTGACATTGCTGCGCAACATCTCCACAGCACAAAACACAATCAGTAACGGTCCATTGGTTGCGGTGCACTGAGTCAGTGGCACCTGGAGTGCTGAGCAGGGGATCAGGCAGATGATGGCATCCACGACAGGTCTGAGCAACTCCGTTAGTCTGCCAGTACCACTGTTTCGACTCTGGCAGATGGTGGTTGGAGTTGGCCCTGGCGATGATGGCGTGTGCCTCCTGCGGTGATGCGACGTCCGGGCCGGTCAGGACTTGATTTGATGTGTGAGCCCTGGTGGTCCGCAGTTGAGGCCGGAGGCAGCAGACAGCGCAGGGCCACATGCACATGGCGTCGATGACCCCAAGACCACCGTCACAGAAGGAAGGAAGGAAGGAAGGAAGGAAGGAAGGAAGGAAAAAACATTTATAGAGCGCATGGCTACCCGGAGGCATTTCAGCGCTAATAACTGACACGGGGGGCAGAGGGCTAGGGGAAGAGCATGGTCTTTAATTGCTTCCGGAAAGCCAGATGGTCATGGATTGTGCGGAGGTGGAGAGGCAGGGAGTTCCAGAGTTTGGAGGCATTATAAGAAAAGAGTCCACCGCCACTCCTAGATTTCTTGATCCTGGGGATCTCTGCCAGGTACAGATCATCTGATCGGAGATTCCGGTTGGCTTTATATGGACGAATCATGCTGGAAAGAATAGGTGGACCAAGACCCTGCATTGACTTATGTACCAAGCACAGAGCCTTGAACCTGATCCGTTCCTGACAGAGGTCATCCAATATTCATTCAGACAGGGTCCCGGACTTGAGCTGCACAGAGTTAGTGGCCCCGGGTGCACAGCGGCAGGCACAGGCACACCGCCACGGGACGGTGACTTGCGGTCCACTGAGGTAGGGCCACACAGACTGAGCGGGTCCTCGTCGATGTCGAAGGTGAATGTCGCGGAGTGTTTCGGGGGACAGTGGAAGGTGTTCTTCCAGGGCATGATGCAGAGGGCAGAAGCTATCCGGAAGCAGCAAATAGAGGAATGGAAAGCAACTGCCTCGTTGCCACCACCAATTCGGTATCAGCTGCATGAGGATGAAAACTACCCCCTAGTCTATAGACTCAAACGCCACCAATGTATGACCAGAGAGTGTCCATGAATGTCGGGGAACAGACTTAGTGGCACCGGGGCTGAGAGGGGATGCAGTCTGCGATGATGCCGGTACACTGATATGACCTCCGGCATTGACGATTCAAGACTCTGTGACCTACTGGACCGCAGTGTAGGCCGGAGGCAGCGGTCAGCAGTGGGCCACAGCCACGTGTCATAGGCTCGCGATGCACAGAGTTAGTGACATCAGGGCAGTTGTCCGTAGTGTTCGATCACCTCCGTAATGATGATCCTTTCTTCCTCCCAAATGCAACGCGTCATCCTCTTATGCCTCTCCTTGCGTGCAATGATTCGTACTCTGCCTTTGAATAATCGATGTTCAGTTCCAATTCTGTGACCTACTCGAGCGCAGCGTAGGCCGAGAGTAGTAGTCCGCGTGGGCCCACAGAATCTTGCGGCTGTGATGTAACACTAAGACGTGTTGGCACCACATCGAAGGGTGTATAGTGACATACACTCAGCCATGATTTATGTGCTCTGCCATGGTGTAATCAAGACTCAGGTCCAAATGTGTGACCTACTTGTCCGCTGTGCATGCCGGTGGAGTACATCAACGTGAAAGGAATACTGCGGGCCTGTGTTGCGGAGGCCGTGATGGTCTGAGGAGGCTGCCAAGGTCGCAGGCCTCGGGCTTGGAGATTGCACCGGCACGTGGTGGGCCCTCATCGACACACGCCGGTGTCGGAAGGTGGGCATTGAGGCCTGGGTGCGCAGGGGCAGGCAGGACTGATTTGGGGACCAGCGTCCCGGGGTGCAGCAGGCGCACAGGATCTCTGGCAACACCGCTCACGGCGTCGGCCTCGTGGCGGGGTGAGGGGCGCCGCCCTGGCAGAGACATTGGGCATTCCGGAAGAGGACCACGCCCAGGGTTACGTGCCTTTTATTCCCACCCCTACGCTGGCCTGGCGTACGCCGGGCCAGCCCACTCTGCTCACGCTTACGGGGGGACGTCACAAGCTACATTTCCGCGACTTCACCACTGGCTGGGGTGACATGGTTGCGTCCACTGTCCACTACACTCCAAACACCATCGGTGTGTGTCGATATGGATATGTGTGTGGTCTGCATACTGCAGTCTGGCCAGCACATCCACGCCACACTTGGCATTGTGTACATTCTCATTCATCGGTCCCTTGCCTCCTTCGCACATGACTGGTCCCCACCTCTTCCGACATTCTGCTATTGTGTGTCCGAGGTGCCATGCCGTTGATAGCTCATGTACATGGCTGGCCCAGGTTCCCACAGTGAGTTGTGCTGTCGTGTCTGGTGGGTGTGCATGTTGTATGTGAGCTTGTGACGTGTGCATTTCCTGTGTTGTGTGTTGCATGATTGTGGAGTTGAGGTGTGTGGTGTGTGCATTTGGTATTGGCCAACGAGCAGTGCATTTCCATGGGTGCCATCCTGGTGGTGCAGGTTGATGATGGACTGTCGGGACGTGCAGGTATCATGCACACTGCCTGGGTGGTTGGCGACGTCGTTGGCGGAGATTCCACGGTGGTCCACTATTGCCTGCACATTGGTGGGATACGTGCCCTTTCTGTTGCGCTTATTGTGTGCAGTGTCACCAGGGGCCACTAGTAGGACATGTGTGCAGTCAATTGCCCCCTGACACGTGCGGAAAGCCAGCTGTGGCGTACACGCCTTGCTTGGTCGCCGGCTGTTCCTGCGCAGTGTGTGTGAGGTATAGATAGTGGGGTACCAAGCTGATGGTGTCATCCATGACCGTTGTGGGGGACTTGGATTGGCCAGGCTGTGTGACTCCTCCGTCTCAGGCGGAGGTTGGTTGGAGGGTACCAGAGGCCAACACGTGCAGCATGGGCAGCAGCTTTGTCTGTGGTGGGATGTTGGTTGTCCGCTGTGTTGGTACCGTCAGCCTGTGTGCTATGGTGGTCAGGATGCGGAGGAGGGTTGACCCTTTGGGCATATAGTGGACAATGACATTCTCTGGTGTTGGGTCTGTGAGGTTGGTGCATTTTCCGAGGGTCGCTGTCTTTGTCTGCGCTGCCTCAGTGTTGGTCCGGGGGGCGATGGGTGTCCGGGGGGGGTGGGGGGTGTGGTGGCGGTGGGTGTTGTGCACCTCTCGGGACTCCAGGGTGCATGGTGAGTGGCTCCATGGCATCTGTTGTTCTTCATGTGTGGCTGTGGGCTGGGCTCCCTTTTGTGGTGCAGGCTGCCGTCCGACTTTATACCAGGTCAGAGCAGGTGTTAATTTCCTGCTGCTAACGCGCATTATCGCATGTTTCGTGGTCTTTTCGCCGATCTGGCTGGTCGTTGAGAATGTTGCGAAGTGGTGTTTTTGCGGCTTTTTGCACGGGTACGCCTACTCTGCATCTCATTAGCGATAGTTGCCGGGGTCATCTGTGGCGATGTTTTTTGCGGCTGCTATCACGGGTAAACTGGTGTTATGGGCTGTTCACACCAGCTTGTGAATGGGGCGATGTTTTTATCGCAACTTTGGCTGCGATAAAGTGCTGTTAACTCGGCGATGGCTCCTTGAGAATATGCCCCTATGTTTTGTTCCTTGAAGGAGCTTATTATGGTGGAGGCTCGGTCTCTCCCTAAACGGACTCACAAGGCCAAATGGTCCACTAACGCCATCAGGATATCCAGGCATGCCCTGATGGTTGCCATCAAAATGGGGTTAGGAGCCACAGTCCAGGGAGCTAGGACATCTTATAAAGCCATGCTACATAAGGCCAAGCGTGATTATGAAATGGCCAAATTGGAGGCACTACTGTTTGCAATCAGTAGGAATGATCACAGCTCCTTTTGGCAAATTGCGGCTAACAATGGCCCAGAATTTGCTGCCCCTCTATGTAGCACCGTAATGGCAGCTGCCTGGGTTGATCATTTTAAAAGTCTTTACATGAGGGCTTCGGGGTCGAAAAAGACGGACATACCGCCAAACGCTGGAACGGCAGCAAGTCCTGGC
Organism: Calotriton arnoldi; assembly: GCA_963921515.1. Lineage (NCBI taxonomy): Eukaryota > Metazoa > Chordata > Amphibia > Caudata > Salamandridae > Calotriton > Calotriton arnoldi. Next base: position 32,311 of record CAWUFW010023748.1, on the reverse strand, counting down.
AGCAGGGCATCTGAAGGTGTGACTATTAAGCCTGGGCGTAGTTCGCGAAGCAGCGCTACGCGAAGCTACGCAAAGTGCAGTTCGCACTACGCGAGCTACGCGTAGCACTACGCGAACTGCGTAGTGCACTGTTCGCAATGATTGCACAGTGCCGGATGCTTGTCCGCACTGTGCAATCATTGAAAACGGCATCTTGCACAGTGCGAGCTGTCTCTTACTGCCGCTCGAGTAGATTTTTACTCGAGCGGCAGCTTTCTCAACGCGGACTGGTAGTTTCTCATCGCGAGCGGTCGCGAGCATACGCGACCACTCGCAATGAGAAACCTGACCTCCCCGCATTGAGAATCTCGCCGGGATGTCATTTTGCTTGCTCGCGGTCGCCAACTTGACGTTGAGGACCGCGAGCAAGCAAATGACCGCTGCACTACGCTACGCTACGCTACGCGTGTTTGCACTGTGCTACGTGCAATTCGCGTTGTGCGAAGTAGCGCAAACTTCGCAAACTACGCGAGCGTAGCGTAGTGCTTTGCCCAGGGTTAGTGACTATGTCGTGCTTTGTAGGTGTTTTGGCTGCTCCAGCAGACCGGAGAGGGAGGCCAATCATCCAGTGTTCCACCTGAGATTCCTTCATTCAGCCAGGCTGATTTTGCCTCCCGCCCTATTACCGTGAGTGAAGTTGCCATTGCCATAAACTGGATTACCCCAGGGAAAGCGCCAGGGCTGGATAATGTACATGGGGATCTGTTTAAAGGTGCGAAGGAGATCTGGAGCCCCTACCCCTATCTGGGAGAGGAGGAGGAGCCGATGGCCGAAATGGCCGCTCGGAGCTGCAGCTCCGTGAAGACTCCGAGCACCGCAGCACTAAAAGGCTATTTTTTCAAAACTAAGCCCATCCAAAAATGAATTTTCTGAGACCGGAATACCAGCAGCTGTGTTTGAGCTGTAAACCGCTGTGTTAATTTGACGTTTTTTACCTGATATCGGCCCTTGTAATCTTTGGGACCTGATGTGAAAATGGCGCCGGCAGATTTCTAACTCGACATCAGCCGGGCGAGAGCAATTTCAATCCCCTCTGGATTTGACCTGCAACTTAAACTCCCGGACAGTGAAATCCCCCCGAACTCCAGGGGCGATCTCCACCTGACTGCGCTTGCCGTAGCTCCGGTACTGGCTGCGTCCATTTCATCCCAAGTGACATCGATACTGACACGTCAAACCGGACACCTAAACCGGACTCGTTTCGCTGCCAAGGAGATTGCACGGTGTTTTTGTGGTCTCCCTCTGGGCCCCCGCAGGACAATGGACGTGATGATTGCCCCGGGGAGACTACCACCGCAGTGACTGACACAGCCCCGGTGCTGCCAGCAGTTTCGAGAGGTGAGTGTGGCTCCGGAGCTCCTCTGTATCGGAGCAACGGGGCTGTATAGGGAATCCCTCCTATCTTAGTGATCTGGCCTGGGGACTTTGTTTGAGGCCAATTTTCTCATTGAGAAGCCCTCTCTGGGCAGTGCCTGACCTCGAGATGGCGGCTAGGGCCATCCCTGATTACCACTGCGGAGGGCTCCTGAGACTTCGGGGCACTCCCAAACCTAGCAGTAGGGGCTCTCCAGCTGATACCCCCTTGCGATGGCGCTCTATTCTGGGGGCATTTTGTGACCTGGGTATGATCTTTAAGGACGGGCCTGGACAACGCCTGACCTTAAGATGGTGCCTTCACCTTTTTAACTCCGTTCTGCCTGCAGCCTTCACCGGTTCTCTGGCGGCTGCCACCACCGGACGTCGAGCCCCTGATTGGACTGCGCCTTGATAACATCTAAACATTTACCCCCACCCACACCTGGGTTCTGATCTGACTGTGGCTCTCATCTCTCCTACTCCCCATTTGAACTTGACCTTCTTTAGATAAACCCTGATCACCATCCTCACAGCGGAGTCCGAGCACTTTGGCTGATGCCCGGTGGAGCTGCCTCGACAGCTATAGAGGAGATCGGCCCTGGTTCACCCCCTCTGCCGTCACCTACCCAGCCGGTCATTGGGCACAGTTTCTCCCCGTCTCCCTGTTCATGTCTCCTTTCCTCCCCCTCCCACCTACGAACTACTGTTACATTGCCTTTCTGTCCTATGTTTTATCTATGCTCTTGCAACAGATGTAACTTGTAACTTGTAACTCACCGTTCCTCATGTAAAGCGCTCTAATACCTCCGGGTCTAGCCATCGCTATATAAAACTCAAAGAAATAAAATAAATACCCTGCCCTATACTTTAATAACAATGTGAATGGGCTGAGTATGCCATGGATATGGGCAGGGGCAGAGATCATTCCAATCTACAAAAAAAGCCTTAGGTCCCTTCCTTCTAACTACCGCCACATCAGTCTTATAGACAGTAGGCAGAAGCTCTTTAGCCAAATTCGGCTAAGCAGATTACAAGTTTGGATGGAGGACGCACAAGTACGGACTCCTTTGCAAGCTGGGTTCAGGTCTGTAACCACTACTACTGATCAAGTACTCCAATTGCAACTTCTCTATTGGAAATATGCCATGCTGGGAGTCGGACGCCTCTATGTAATCTTTGTCAACTTTTGGTCGTCATTTGATCTTGTCCCTAGGGAGGCCTTGTGGAAGGTATTGATTGACATGGGCATCCCAACATATTTAGTAGGTATATTCAGGAGGCTTCACTTCAATAATTATGCACAGGTTTGATGTGGTTCTTCTGGGGAGCTGACGGACCCCATTCTGTACTACGGGGTGTAAGACAGGGTTGTGTATTAGCTCTGGCCCTGTTTGTGTTATTTATCAATGATCTAGTGTCTATGTTGGAGCAATTCGAACATGATACTCCGAGCTTAGCCATTAGGAAAGTACAAGAGCTCCAGTTTGCGGATGACACCCTGCTGGTTTTGAAGTCCCCTATGGGCATTCAAAATCTGCTGGATCAGTTCGGTGTCTTCTGCAGACAGAGAGGGCTAGAGATTAACATCAATAAGACCAAGTATATGGCAGTGAATCCGTGCCATACTTCTCGGTCTCACCCAGTCTTCATTGGCCTTCGCTTGAAGAGGGTTCGCACCTTTGATTACCTGGGGTACACCCTCAATGAGCACTTTGGCTGGTCTCCCCAGATCCAAGAGTGCAAACTTAGGCTGGAGCATTATACTGGAGGCATCTTGAGAGCTCTGAATGGCTCCATTTATCACCCAATTTCCCCAGCATTGCAAATCTATAACTTAGAAGCCCTGGGGGGCAGGGTCTCTTTACTGTAGAGAACTTTGGGGCTATGACAATGTAAATGTCCAAGCTTTCTGTCAATACCCCATTGGTCCCACTTTGGTTAGATCTAGGGACTTGATTGCCACTTCGAGCATTCACTGCTAAATGGTGGCCTTCCTCTTCCAGAACAGAGATGAGTTGCCCCTTTTGTCCTGAGACCAAGGAATCTTTAGACCATGCCTTATTCTTCTGCTTGTATTATCAAGTCTACAGGAGGACAAGGGCTCTGCCGCTGTGTTGCAACTTAGGTGTTAAGGACTACAGAACAGCAACAAGGATATTAGATCTGACACAGCCCAAACTATTGTATTTGCTGTGTCTCGATACCTACTGTACATATGGAGATTCAGACAGAAAAGGGCTGCCTTGTTGTAACTAGACTAGTTCATGGGACTTATATGCACTTTTTGTTTGTTTTACATAATTGGTTGCGAATGTATGATTATCATGCTGATTTTGTATCGGGATGTGGATTATTAGCAAAGTATGAATTTTAACTGATTCTGTAATATTCTGAAATGTTGCTCCACATATGTTGCTAATTTTATATGTTTTATGGACTTTTTTATCATCTTTTACTGAGATGATTTTAATGGTTTTATTGCACTGATGTACCATAATTTATGTGCTTTTATGGCAATTGCCAAAATAAAGATACAAGTTGAACTGAACTGAATTGATACTTTGATCTGCTCAAAACATAGCATATTAGAAACACTCATTCCTCTGGAGATCTGGGGAGGTGGAAGCTCATGGTTTCTGGAAAGCAATATGTTGGGGTGTGGGGTATGAGGAATGGAGTGATTGCTTGCCCCCTCACAGTCAGATTAACACTGGTACTAATTTGATGTGATGCAGTTTGCCTTGTCAGAGGCGTCATTCCGAATGGTGTTCAGTGTGTGTGGGGGTGGGAGGGGGGCAGATAAAGCAGACACTAAGCAAGCCAAAATGTTTTCCACAATGGGAATATGGGAATAGTGATCTGCATATCCACTTGGCAGCAGATGTTGCAATTATTGGTGTCACAAATATATATATATATATATATATATATATATATATATATTCACTGAAAAAACCATAGGTTTCAGACACGTTACAGTTAGAAATTTGCATTTAAAAAACCTTTGAAATTCACTGAAAAAACCATAGGTTTTAGGGACAGTTATACTTAGTTGGACATTGCACTCGTACAAAACCCGTGAAATTCCCCCGTTATAGTTAGTTCAGCTAACTATAACTGGCGCCCCACAATGCACTGCTGATGACGTCACATATTACATCACTCATGACATGGTCAGTGACATCACTGATGACATCTCAAATGACATCACTGATGACATCATGCAGTGACTGTGTGTTTCTATAAAGTTTAAATATGTTTAATATATATGCCAAGGTGTATTGAATAATGAGTGGGTGTATAAGTGTCTGGATGGATGATTTAGTAGGTGCGTGACTGACTCTATAAGTGAGTGATTAAACGTATCTTACTAAATGCATGGGTTAGTGACTAAACTGTGTGAATGTCTTTATCCGTCTGTCTGTTGGTGTGTAAGTGGCTGCATGGGTTTGTAAATAGCTACATGAGTGTCTATATGAGTTATTGATTGGTTGTCTGAGTATCTGTATGGGTGCCTGAGTGTTTGTGTGGATGGGGTGTGTGTGACTGCACATAGATGTATCAGTGGGTGATTCACTGGGTGCATGGTTTCAAGAGTGCATCTGTGATGGACTGTATGGGTGGGTGAGTGTGTGTATGGGTGTGTTAGTGAGTGAATGTATATCTCAGTGGTACATGTTTGAGTAACTACATATGTGAAAGGCAGTATATATGTGTGTTGGAGTATATAAATGGGTATAAGTGAGAGTGTGTGATTGTGAGAGTGGCTGTATGGATGAGTGTGTACTTGTATTAGTGATTGTATAAGAGCGTAAGAATGTGCTAGTATTTGTATGAGTAAGTGAGCTGGTGTGTGTATAACTGTATAGGTGAGTAAATGGCAGTGTGATTAATTTTTGCATGACTGACTAGGTGTGTGAGTACCTCTATGGATGAGTGGCGGTGTGTGAGTGTCTATGTAGGTGTATGAGTGCATATGATAGTCCTGTACTGAGTGACCGTAAGTATGAGTGACTGTACAGGTGAGTGAGTGGATGTGTGTGTAGACCTAAGAATCAGTGAGTGGGTATGTAGTTATTGGTGTTGGAGTGTCTATGGTTTTGCGAATGGCAGTCTGTAATTTAGAGTGGGTGTATCAAAGGTTATATTAGGGTGTGAGGAGGTGCATCAGATTATCACGTGGATGATGTCATCAGTGATGTCATCAGTGACGTCATTTGAGATGTCATCAGTGATGTCATCAGTGATGTCACTGACCATGTCATGAGTGATGTAATATGTGACGTCATCAGCAGTGCATTGCTGGGCGCGAGTTATAGTTAGCTGAACTAACTATAACGGGGAATTTCACGGGTTTTGTACGAGTGCAATGTCCAACTAACTATAACTGTCCCTAAAACCTATGGTTTTTTCAGTGAATTTGTAAGGTTTTTTAAATACTAATTTCTAATTATAACGTGCCTGAAACCTATGGTTTTTCAGTGAATTTCAAAGGTTTTTAAATGCTAATTCCTAACTATAACATGTCTGAAACCTATGGTTTTTTTCAGTGAATTTCAAAGGTTTTGTAAATGACAATTTTTAAATGTGTTAATTGTTATATTTATTTTTTTGATACTGATTTACTACATTTTTTTAAACTATTTATTTTTAGATATTTTATTTTTTAAATTACATTGTAATTACATTATACATTACATTACAAAATATACTTTCTCAGAATGAATTACTTTAGTTTAAATACTTTGCAAATAGGCAATAGACTTTTAAGTACAGTAGTTACAGTTGTTGCAATGGGCAACACAATTTCAAACACAATGCAACATTGAGCTCAATGTGAATTTCTAGTTAAATGCAATTAGTTACTTTATGGATTACTTTTCTAACCACAGGACTGGATCCTAGATTCAGTCCTGGGACATGTCCTGTAAACAGTTGAGTAAAAGCGTTTTGGTTACAGTAGTGATTTTTAAGGAATATTATTGTATTTTAAAAGTTGACAGAAACTTTTTCACATAGAATCACCAATGTTATCCTATGGGAGGAAATTCACTTAGCAGGTAAGTAGTGTTATCGTTACTTTTTCTTACTCAGTGGTGGATCCTGGATCCAGCACTGGTGCATCTCCTGTAAACAGTTGAAAGAATGCGTTTAAGTCATACAGGCAATTTTTAAGGATTATTTGTAGTTTGTGAAAATCGACACTTTGAAACTTTTCTGCTGAAAACCAGACAATGGATTCCTATGGAAGGAAATACAAGTTACTGGTAAGTACGGTTAGAATTACTTTTCAGGGTCAGTGCTGGGCTAAAAGATGCAGCACTGAGGTCTCTCCTGATAACAGGTGAGTAAATTGGAATTCGTAGTTCAGCTGATTTTAAAGAAATATTATAAAGTTCCAAAACTCCACACTTAGAAGAATTTCCAAGTGAAACCAGTCAATGTTAGCCTATGGAAGGAAATTCAAGTTACTGGTAAGTACGGTTAGAATTACTTTTCAGGATCTGTACTGGGCTCAAAGATGCAGCACTGAGGTCTCTCCTGATAACAGGTGAGTAAATCAGAATTCGTAGTTCTGCTGATTTTAGAGGAATATTTGTATGTTTCAAAAATCGACAAACTTTTTCAGCAAAAAGCAGGCAATGATATCCTATGGAAGGAAATTCAAGTTACTGGTAAGTACGGTTAGAATTACTTTTCAGGATCAGTACTGGGCTCAAAGATGCAGCACTGGGTTCTCTCCTGATAACAGGTCAGTAAATCGGAATTCGTAGTTCGGCTGATTTTAGAGGAATATTATAAAGTTCCAAAACTCCACACTTAGAAGAATTTCCAAGTGAAACCAGTCTATGATATCCTATGGAAGGAAATTCAAGTTACTGGTAAGTACGGTTAGAATTACTTTTCAGGATGAGTACTGGGCTCAAAGATGCAGCACTGAGGTCTCTCCTGATAACAGGTGAGTAAATCGGAATTCGTAGTTCGGCTGATTTTAGAGGAATATTTGTATGTTTCAAAAATCAACACTTAGAAACTTTTTCAGCAAAAAGCAGGCAATGATATCCGATGAAAGGAAATTCAAGTTACTGGTAAGTACGGTTAAAATGACTTTTCAGGATCAGTACTGGGCTCAAAGATGCAACACTGAGGTCTCTCCTGATAACAGGTGAGTAAATCGGAATTCGTAGTTCGGCTGATTTTAGAGGAATATTATAAAGTTCCAAAACTCCACACTTAGAAGAATTTCCAAGTGAAACCAGTCAATGTTAGCCTATGGAAGGAAATTCAAGTTACTGGTAAGTACGGTTAAAATTACTTTTCAGGATCAGTACTGGGCTCAAAGATGCAGCACTGAGGTCTCTCCTGATAACAGGTGAGTAAATCGGAATTCGTAGTTCGGCTGATTTTAGAGGAAAATTTGCACAATGGTGAAGGAAGCGGGTGGGGCCTGAGGTGACATTTCTGCAAACACGCCCTGTGGCGCGTTTTAAGTTGGAGAATTAATTCCTCCTCAATCCCGAGGGTCCCTAGGGGCCAACTAGCCCACCAGATACCTCCAGTATGCGCCAGAGAGCTGCGTTGCAGAGAGGTGTTCAGAGACCACACCCCTTTTTGCACCTCTCTGCAACGCAGCTCTGTGGCGCTTTCCGGACGTACCTGGTGGGCTTGTTGGCCCCCAGGGACCCTCAGGATTGAAGGGGATTTAATTCCCCATCTTAAAACGCGCCACGGGGCCTGTTTGCACACATGTCACCTGAAGCCCCGCCCCTCCCTTCACCACTGTGTAAACGCGCCCGTGGCGCATTTTAAGTTGGGGTATTAAGTCCCTTGAATCATGAGGGTCCCTGGGGTCCAACTAGCCCACCCTGTACCTCCAGTATGCGCCAGGAGCTGCGTTGCAGAGAGGGTGTTCAGAGGCCACGCCCTTTTACACCTCTCTGCAACGCAGCTCTGTGGCGCTTTCTGGACGTACCTGGTGGGCTAGTTGTCCCAGGGACCCTCAGGATTGAAGGGATTTTATTCCCCATCTTAAAACACGCCACGGGGCCTGTTTGCACACATGTCACCTGAAGCCCCGCCCCCTCCGTTCACCACTGTGCAAACGCGCCCCATGGCGCGTTTTAAGTTGGGGGATTAAGTCCCCTTGAATCCTGAGGGTCCCTGGAGTCCAACTAGCCCACCATGTGCGTCCAAAAAGCGCCACAGAGCTGCGTTGCAGAGAGGTGTAAAAGGGCGTGGCCTCTGTACACCTCTCTGCAATGCAGCCCCTGGCGCATACTGGAGGTTCCTGGTGGGCTAGTTGGCCCCAGGGACCCCCAGAATTCAGGGGATTCGTTCCCCTCTGCAAACACGCCAGGGCGCGTTTGCAGAGTGCTGCAAGCAGGGGCGTGGCCTCCGGCGCGATGCCGGTCTTTTTTTTTTTTAAGAAGGGGGGCTGTGTGGCCCCCTTCTTTTTCTAATCTATTGGCCCTGGGGACCCCATCCCCCAGGGCCTGCCCCCAAATTATTATTTATTTATTTTTAAAATTTGGAAGGGGGCCGCATGGCCCCCTCCCGAGGCCTTAATCGGCCCCGGGACCCCATCCCCGGGGCATGGCCTTCTTTTTTTTTAAATAATACTTATGGAGGGGGCTGCGTTGCCCCCTCCTCAGGCCACTTATGGCCCGGGGACCCCATCCCCGGGGCCAGCCTTTGTATTTTAATTTTTTTTATTTTTTTATTACATTTTGGGGAGGGGGCTGCGTGGCCCCTCCCGGCCACTAATGGCCCCGGGGACCCCATCCCCGGGTCTGGCCACTCGTTGGGGACCGTGGGGGTCCCCAATCCCCGCACGGTCCCGCCGGCTCTCCGCGTCCTGCGGGAGCCGGCATTGCTTTTCCATAGGGAGCTGCTGACATGCAGCTCCCCTTATGGAAAAGCAATTCTGCTTGCTTCATTGAAGCGAGAGCAGGTTTCCCTGCTCTCGCTTCAATGAAGCAAAGCAAGTTTGCAATGACAGGACGGGAGCCGCGAGGCTCCGTCCTGTCATTGCAAACAGCAGTGTCCCGGGGGTAGGCACCCGGGACACTGCAGGAGCCGGCCCTGGGGGTTGGCGGTCCCCAGGGACACCACAGGCTCCAGGAGGGGGGCCGCGCGGCCCCCCTCCCCACTTCTGCAAAGCCCCAGGGAGGTGGTGGTCCCCGGGGCTCGGGGGCCTAAACGGACCCCCACATTTCTTTAATTAGTGCCCCGGGAGGTGGCGGTCCCGGGGCATGTGGGGGCTGGAGCCCCCACACAGGTATTTTTATTTAAAAAAGAAGCCCCGGGGGTGGCGGTCCCCGGGGCTGCGGGGGGGGGCATGAGCCCCCCGCCAGCATTATAATTTCAAAGCCCCGGGGGGGTGGCGGTCCCCGGGGTGCCTCTAAGGCTCCCCCATACATAAAATTTTAAAATCACGCATGCCCCCGGGACTTGGCCCACCCGGGGGCCAATTAAGAACGAAGCGCGGGAGCCCGCGCTTCGTTTTTTTTTGTTATCGGCAGGATCCGCGCACCCCGCACGTTTTTTGCCGATTTTAAAGAAACAAAACATTTTTTGGGCCCTAGGGGTCCTTGTAGGACCCCCTGAGCAGGCCTAGGGGGTCAGGGTGTTTCTACCCTGCCCCCTTTTTGCGTTTTGCGCACTTTTTACTGCTTTCTTGTTCCTCGGTTCTACCGAGGAACAAGATGGCTGCCAACACTTCCTGATTTGGAGTGTTGACAGCCAATTAACATACAGCTCGTGATCGGGAGGGTGCGCGGACCCTACGCGGCCATAGATATATATGTGTTTTTACTTTTGATTTTCTCAGCAACTACTGAACGGATTTACACCATTTAACAAAAAGGGTTCTTTCTGAACCAAGAACTACCTCTTTGCCAAATTTGGTGTAATTGCGTTCAGCAGTTCGGGCTGTAGCCGTGGCTAAAGTTTCCTATGGGAAAATGAATGGGGAAAACACGTTTTGGGATCCCCCTTTTTTCTCGGCCCCCGCTTGACGAATCACCCCGAGACTTTCAGGATAGGAGCAGACCGGAGCGGGCCATAAAGTTTGAAAATTTCGCGAAGATTCGTCAACCGACGCAAGAGTTATTTCAAATAGAATGTTGCGGATTTCCTATGGAAAATAGGTCCTAACTATAACTATCTACTGGCGACCGCCAGTAGATAATATATATATATATATGAACCAAACAATCCACCTCCCACAGTGACACCATGGAAGGAAGCACGGACATAAAGTGGTTCAGGATTCGGCATCTCTTTATTAGTTGATGTCGCCCTCAATCCCAAGCACAAGGAGAGACGTGTTTCAGCCACAAAGTGGCCTTTGTCAATCTCTCTCTCTCTCTCTCTCTCTCTCTCTCTCTCTATATATATATATATATATATATATATATATATATATATATATATATATATTAACTGAAGAAAAAAAAGGTTACAGGGATGTTATATTTAGGCTCAGATTTCAATCGTACAAGACCAGTGAAATTCAGCAGTTGTAGTTCCCTAAACTATAACTATAACTTGTGCTCCTGCAATGCACTGCTTATGAACTCAATGAACTCACATATTACATCACTCTTGACATGGTCAGTGACATCACTGATGACATCTCAAATGACATCAATGATGACATCACTGATGACATTATCAAGTGAGTGTAAGTGTTTTTAAGAGTTTATGGATGTTAACATATATACTAACCTACTACTCAAGTTAAATTAGTACACTAGGTGCACTACTTCTGAGTGATACTACTTCTAACATATATTAAGTGAGTAGTTGTGTGACTGTATGTATCCTTGTGTGTATGGCTGTGTAAGTAGCCGCATGTGTGTAAAAGTGGGTGTATGCGTAGCTGTGTGGGTGAGTGAGATGCTGTGTGAGTGGTTCTATGAGTGGGTAAGTGGGTGTGTAGTGACTGTATGGGTAAGTGAGTGGGTGTCTGAATGGCTGTATGAGTGAGTGACTCCATGTGTAAGTGGCTGTATGGATGAGTGAGTGGCCATTTGAGTGGGTGTTTGGTTAAGTGAGTTGGTGTGTGAGTGACTGTATTAGAGAGTAAGTATCTGTGTGAATGGTTATATGAGTGAGTGAGCGGATGTGTGAGTGCTTGTATGGATGTGTGAATGGGTATGTAAGTGGTTGTGTGGGTGTGTGAGCGAGTGTGTGAGTGCTTGTATGATTGATTTAGTGGCTGTGTTGAGAGGCTGGATGGATGAGTGAGTGGTGTGTAAGTGACTGTGCAGGTAAATAAGTGGGTGTGTGAGTAGCTGTATGGTTGAGGGTGTGGCTATGTGTGTGGCTGTATGTGTGAGTGACTGGTTGTATGAGTGGTTGTATGAGTGAGTGAATGGTTGTGTGAATGGCTGTATGAGTGAGTGAGTGGGTGTGTGAGTGCCTCTATGGAGGAGTGAGTACTGTGTGTGAGTACTGGTATGGTCTGTAAATGGGTATGTGAGTGGTTGTGTGGGAGGGGACATATTAGAGGTTGTATGGGGGTGTGAGTGGGTGTGTGAGTGGTTCTGTCACGGATGTCATCAGTGATGTCATTTGAGATGTCATTGTGATGTCATCAGCGATGTCACTGTCCATGTCATGAGTGATGTAATATGTGAGGTCACAAGCAGTGTATTGCAGGGGCGTAAGTTATAGTTATAGTTCTGGTAACTATAACTGCTGAATTTCACTGGTTTTGTACGAGTGAAATCTGAGCCTAACTATAATGTTCCTGTAACCTTTGCTTTTTTCAGTGAATGTCTAAGGTTTTTTTAATTTCTATTTCCTAACTATAAGACCCTGTAACCTTTGTTTTTAAGTGAATTTCTATGTTTTTTTAACTAGTAGTTGCACTTGCAGAGTGGTGGAGAAAGGCAGCGGGGCCTCTGACCAGCTCTCAGGAATCCAGCAGTATCAGACTTAGTGGAGGTATCACCAGGGCTTCTGGGACCCCACGAACCCTCAGCATCCAAGAGGACTTCATTCGCCAACCAGCAGGGCACCAGGAGGTGCATTTGCAGAGTGGGTGAGAAAGGCGGCGTGGCCTCTGAAGACTTCTCAGCAATCCTGATTTGTGGGACTTATTGGAGGTAACAGGAGGGATTGATGGCCCCCAAGAACCCTCTGGAGCCATGGGGACTTCATCCCCCAACCAGCACTGCACCAGGAGGTGCATTTGCAGAATGGTGGAGAAAGGAGGTGTGGCCTCCAAAGTCCTCTCAGCAATCTGGCTCTGTGGGACTTACTGGAAGTAACAGTAGGGCATGTTGGCCCCAATGGATCCCCATCACCCGGGGCCAGACCTTTCTTGAATTGGGGAGAGGGGCCTTATGGCCCCCCTCCTGTGCCAATTTCGGCTCCGGGGACCCCATCCCCTGGGGTCCAGCCCAGCCTCTTCCTTTTATTTTTATTTGTTTTTTTAAATAAGGGGAGGGGGCCGTGAGGCCCCCCTTCTGGGCAGATTTTGGCCCCAGGGACCCCATCCCCCAGCCTCTATAATGGGTGCCCTATTCCCACCCAGGGTACCCACTCACCATTATTAGGGACTGCAGGGGTACCTGAAGGCCCCTCCGGTTCCTGCCAGTTCCCCGCCTCCTGCAGGAGCCGGCATTGCTTTTACAGAGAGTGAGATGTTAACATGCAGCTCCGTCTCTATAAAAGGAATTTTGCTCCGCTTCTAGCTAGCGAGAGCATTTTTTATGCTCCTGCATGCTAGAAGTGGAGCAAAGTTTGCTATGGCTTGGCAGGAGTGGCAAAGCTTCCGCCAAGCCATAGCAAACAGCTATGTACCGGGGGTGGGAACCCGGGGACATAGCAGGAGCCGGCCATGTGGAGTGGCGTCCCCAGGGCCATTACAATTTGCCAGGGGAGGTGGTGGTCCCTGGGGCTGTGGAGGGGAGCGCAGCCCCTGCATTCAAAATGATAAAGGCCCCAGGGAGGTGGCGGTCCCTGGGGCTGCAGGGGGGTCCGTGTGGCCCCCTCATTAATTAAAAGTAAAGCTCTGAGGAGATGACGGCCCCTGGGGCTGCAAGGGGGGCCCCCATTTTGTTTATAGCTGAAGCCCCGGGGTGGTGGCTGTTCCTGGGGCTGGGGGGATCCAAGAGGCCCCCTATTCATAAAAAAGTAAGCCCCGGGGAGGTGACAGTCCCCGGGGTATCAATAAGCCCCAGGAGGGGGGGCAGACTTCATTTTTTGTGTTTTTTTTGCATGGGATCCGCAGATCTCAACAATGTTTTTTAAAGAAAATGCTTTTTTGGCCCTGCGTGACCCCTCCAAGAGGACTAGGGTGTCAAGGTTCTTCTTCCCTGCCCCCTTTTCTTTTCTTTTTTAATGTAAAGTAGTCCGCAGGGTTCTGATCCTTTACTGGATGATACACCGTGTTATAATTGTTAATATAGCTTGATGATCAGTTACCAGCATAAAAGGATTTCCATACAGGAATACATGGAAGTTTTCACACGCCCATACCATGGCTAAACTTTCTTGTTCAGTTTGTGAGTAAGCACGTTCTGGCTGGGATAAACTCCTATTTGCATACGCCACAGGATACCTTCAAGCTTTCGGGTGTCCGCTGTGCTGTGGATAGCACCTAACCCAGCTAGGCCAACGTCCACAACAACCTCCGTATGATGTTTCAGATTGAAATATTCCATTTTACTAGCATTTCAATGACTTGTTTGATTTTCTTAAAACTGTTTTCACATTCATGTGACCATTTGAAATGAAACATTCTTTTTCGTCAACTCTCTCAATGGTGCACTTACAGTGGCAAAGTCTTGTATATATCTAGAACAGTAGCTGGACATGCCATGGAATAAACGCACTCTTGAATCATCTTGTGGGGGATCATCATTTGACAGTGCTTGTACTTTAGCAGGATCAGGTGTCATACCCCCATCAGAAAAGAAATGGCCAAAATTGTTTTAGCTTTATCTTATGGAACTCACATTTATCTACATTTAAAGTCAAACCTGAATCAGCCAGTAAATTACATACTTGTGTTAGAGCCTTATCGTGATTCTTTTTGGTAGCTCTGAAAACCAATATGTCATCACTATAATTGAACACATTCATGACAAGCTGTATGATACGTCGAATGATGTCTTGGAAAAGTTCTGCAGCTGATGACACAGCAAAGCTTAGGGCCTTATTTAGGTCTCAGCGGATGGAATACTACGTCATGAACGTGACGGATATCCCGTCCATAGTATTACGGACTCCATAGGATATAATGGGATCGTAATACTGCGGACGGGATCTCCATCATGTTTGTGACGGAGTATTCCCCTTCACCAAGATCTAAATTAGGCTCTCAATCTTTTGTATTGAAACAGACCAACATGTGTAGAAAAGATTGTAATGTACCTGCAGTTTTCTTTGAGTTTCAACTGATGATAACCTTTATTCAAATCAAGGCGAGAGAAAACATTTGCACTATTTTTTAATTGCGTTATCATTCAGTAATGTGTGGACCTGGATGTAGTTCTCGTTCAGCTGTCTTGTTTGCCTGATGCATATCAATGCATATATGTGCCCCTCCTACACTGTCCTTTTTGGGCACTACCGCTATGGGAGAAAGCCTTGGCATTGAACCAGTAGAACACTTAACGATATCATCCTTAAGTAACGATTCAAGTTATTTTTCAACAGCATCTTGTAAATGAAAAGCAATTTGTCTATGTCTTTGAGCAACAGGACAGACGCCCTAATTAATATGCAACTTTACTTTAATAGTCTTAAGTTTCCCAAGCCATGAAACAACGAAGGGAACTGACTTACTATTTCATGGTGAGCATTCATGTTGAAGTTCATGGTAATCAGTCCCATATCAGCTGCTTTGCTGAAGCTGAGTAGACAGGCACTTGACAATGTCCCTTGAAGCACGTGAATGGTTGCTTGCACCTTCATTTTCTTGTGTTTCATCATTGCTACAAATGAACCTTGACTTTTTAAGGGAGTCGATGCAGCACAGGTATACACTTTGGTTTTCGATGGTGCAAGTTGCGGTAAGGGATATAATTCATTATATTTCTCCTCAGGCATAATGTTTATCGACACACCACTGTTGATGATGAAAGGTATCGAACAACCATTTACTTTCAGTGTAATTTTCAGACAATGTTTGGTGCTTTGGCATGTCAACTTTTCGTTGACTGACATTTTTCTTCACGTGCGGCCTATCCAACATGCGCACGCTTATCTGAGGTTATTTTTTGGGGGGGCCAAGGTATCAGAGGCTTTACATGAGAAACAGTTGCATTACAGACGGACACATTCATTTTTTTTTGTACACAGGGAGATTAAGTGATTTGCCCAGAATCACAGGATGCTGAGCATCCCTGCTGAGACTCAAACCCTGTTCCCCAGCGTCGAGGTCAACCGCTCTCGCCATTAGGCCACATCCTCACTACCACCTGGGCAAAAGTGCCCCTTATCTCTCCATAGCCCCACTCAAATACATTTCATTTGTTTTATAGCTCTGGTAAAGGCTGGCTTCATTATTTCACTCAACTATCCACATAAAATTCGGATCTGTTCTTTGCAGCAGGCATATTAATCCTCTGCGCTACCTTATGGTGAGTCAAAACTGCCACTAGACAAAACTTCCATCTCTCTCTCTCTCTCTAGCAGGAACATTAATCACAAGAGTTATCATAAAATTTGTATCGCTGCTTGAAAGCTGGGCGCACAAGGAACTCAAAATCATATATTACTGCTAAACACAGCAACCCCCTGAGGTCAGTGCCCCCCCGCCCCCCTTACAGGTCAGTGCCCAGTGGGGCTGCACTGGTAGCACTGTCATAAAGCCTGCCCTGATCTTCTTCACTTTCAGATGATACTGATATAGAAGAACTGTTTGACAATGATTTAGATAACAATCAACTTAGTTCAGTGTCAATTTGTCGTACCTGACGTCTTTGCCGGGCCTTGTGAGTGCGCCTCGAACGTTGCTTCTGGAATGTTCTGGTGGCCATTTTGTTTTTGCATCATGACACATGTTTTTCCCTTTGCTTTGCAAACCGTCAAAAAATGGTTCTCCTTCCCACAGCCCTTACACATCTGTTCAATGGCGGGACATTTGTCTTTGTGTTGAAACGAAAATCCACATCTAAAACATAACTCTTTTAATATGTAGACACCACCTTCTGTCCCACAGTCTTTTGCTTTGGCTTGCTTCTCACACTCATGACTGATTCTTTCTGGGCACCTCTGGCCTCCATGTCAGCAGCTTGATGATCGGCACACTCTTCAGCTCTAGTAGCCATTAACACTCGTTCTAGACTCAGAGTTTCTCTCAGCATTCACCATCTGAATGAATTGGACAAGCATCCATCAATGACCCTGAGACATTTAGCTTATTTTTCATTAAATTCATTAAACTTGCAGTGTTTGGTGAGTGTGTCAAGTCTTTCTACATATTCATCAATTTTTTTGTCAACTTTCTGTCATTCTTGACTGAAAATATATCTTTTGTAGTCAATATTGGGTATTGGATTGAACTTGAGATTCACGGTTTCTTCAAGCTGACGGTATATGATTTCTTCATCGGTTTGTGGCCTTTTCATTATGACTTCCTTTACGCCATCACCAGCAAGATTTTTGAGGTATTTGATAATCTTTTTGTTATCAGTCTCTCCAAGTACACCAATTAAATCTTTAAATGTCTCTATCCACGCAGTCCATCAGTCACCAACATTTTGCTTTTTGGCTATATCAAATGATGATGGTGGTTTCAAGAACGGGGCAGCATTGTAACCATTTGTAGGAGTAGCTGACACTGAGGGTGGAGTTCCCATTGAGACCGGGTCATCCGTACCATCTTTGAGGCCCAGTGATGTGCCTGCATCTGGGTCATCATGGAAAGTCTGTGGAATGGTGACCTCTCTCTTAGTCTCCTTTGTAGCCCTTCACTTTCTCAGAGACCTTTGGCATTGTTCTGAGCTGCCACCCGACAGCTTTGATGGTGTGCCACTATAGTTATTGGGCAGCTCAGTAAGCACAACCCCAGTGCTTCTTCTTGGGTCTCTTCGCATGCCGCTGAGTTCGCAGAGCTCTTCCTTTTTCAAGGCTCTGGTAAGTACATTGACAGTATGTGATTATCAGGTTTAAACCACAGCATTCTTGTACACTCGGCTGCCGCTTTGTACTTTTTTTGACACCTGGTTGATCTCTGCCTCGCAGCACTTGTAATCACAGTGTTATCACTCCATTCGATGTATGGCTCGATATTACATAGGAGTGCGGTACCTTAATGTATGGCCTGACCAACAAGTTCTTGACTAACGACGTGTAGATTTTCTGTAAATTCTTTCGTTTTCAACTTCTTCACAGTGGCTGGAACTACGCTTTGACTCCACATGCATTAAGCGTCAATTCTGTACTTTGACGACGGCACACGTGGCACGCACAAGCAGTTTTCCTGGGCCACAGCAAACACTCTGAGAGCACTGTCAATCTTCGGGTTACTAAGACCATCCTCGTCGCCATTTATAGTGTCTTCCCAGCCGGGGTGCAGGCCAATGACTACGCCACACACGGAGCTTGGTATTACACGTTTTTAACCGTCTGTGTGTAACTGTGAACTCAATCTTCAATGCAATACACTCTAGCCATTACGTCATAGCTCTACGGAGTTGATCTGGAGCCAAAAGGGTTCCATCATTCCTAACTCACAAGACACTACAGAAATGATGACTTGTGAATTAAGATAAGTGCTGTGATGTTATTACACTTTATATGAGAAATGTAAGCACTTTAGTACACTGAAAAAAGGGTGAAAAGATTGTAGAAAGAAAAAAAGACTATATATGTGTGGATATATATGTATATATATATATGTATATATATATTATATATGTATACACACACATGCATATTACATATATATTACCTACTGGCGGTCGCCAGTAGGTAGTTATAGTTAGGACCACGTTTCCATAGGAAAAGCATTTTTTGATGTGCTTATAACTTCGGCGTAGTTTGACGAATCTTTACGAAATTTTCCAAAAATTTCCTCTTTTCAGGTCAGCTGCTATCCTAAAAGTTTGGGGGGATTCGTCAAGGGGGCTAAGAAAAAGGGGGTCCCAAAGCGTGTTTTCTCCATGCAATTTCCATAGGAAACTTTAGACAAGGCTACAGGTCAAACTGCTGAACGGAATTACACCAAATTTGGCACAGAGAAAGGTCTTGGTCCAGAAAGCACGCTTTTGTTTAAATCGGGTAAATCCGTTCAGTAGTTTTAGAGAAATATCAACTTTTCCAGATATCGATATTTAAGAATTCTGACATCTGATTGGCTGAAGCGTTACGAGCACTAGCTTGCGGCTGATTGGCTACGAACTGTTGAAACTAGGAAGTGTTGGCAGCCATTTTGTGATTCAGTCCGTCAGCTCACAACTCTCCCTCTACAAGGGATCAGGTCCGTAGTTCTCCCCTCTGCAAGGCAACACTAAAAATATACCGCAGCTCTGTCTGTGCGAGATACCCCTTTCACGGTCCCTCTCCCCACATCACCAGCTTGCGGCTATGCCTTTAGAAGCGAGTCCGTCGGCTCGCAGCTCTGCGACTGCGAGCTGTGAGCCATTTTGTGACTCAGTCCGTCAGCTCGAATCTCTCCCTCTAAAAGGCATCGGATCCGTAATTCTACCTCTGCGAGGCAATACTGAAAATATCCCGCAGGTCTGTCTGTGCGAGATACTCCTTTTACGCTCCCTCTCCCCACATCATCAGCTTGCGGCTATGCCTTTAGAAGCCAGTACGTCGGCTCGCAGCTCTGTGTCTGCGAGCCGTCGGGTCCGCAGCTCTACCTCTGTGAGCCACCTCATTAGCTCGTAGCTGTGTCTGTGCTAGCAGGCCCGTCGGCCCGTTACTCTCCCTCTGCGAGTTAGCCGGTCGGGTTGCAGCGCGGAGGGCTCGCAGCTGTATCTCTGCGAGCCAGCCCGTTAACTGATAGCTGTGTGTCTGCTAGCAGGCCTGTTGGCCAGTTTGTCTCCCTCTGTGAGTTAGGCCACAGCTCTCCCTCTGCGAGCCGGTACGGTGCTGTGCTTTTGCGAGCCAACAGCTCGTAGGTCTCCCTCTGCGAGCTGAGCCCACGGGCCGCAGCTCTTCCTCTGCGAGCCTGCCCGACGGCCCGCAGGTGTCCCTCTGCTAGCCGAATCGCAGCTGACACTCTGCGAGCCAAAATTGGGAATATAAGGCGACTCTAAAAAAAGCCCTTCTGTTTATTAGTTGGAGCTACATGTAAGTGCGAATGCACAGCTTCAGGTTAATCAGGAAAATTCTGTTTCCCTCATCTGTGAAGTGTACTCCATCACTTCTGTAGATATCAGCGATATCGAAACGTATGTTGTTGTTGTAAATCAACCCCATTCTATGGTCTCTGAGGTATGCAGACACAGCTTTGTTGACATTCTTCCTAGATTTTTTAATCTTATGACAAAATTGGTTTGACCAGTTTCCACTTCTGTCTTTGGCATATATTGGAATATACAAAGACAGTTTGAGGCAAAAGTAACATCAATTGTCCAAAGGTGTCCTTCATTAGCATTTTCAAACCTACCCAGTCAATGTGCCTAGGTCGTTACCACCACAGTGCACAATCATGAGATCAGGGTGCTGGAGATGCAAACAGGTTTTAACCAAAGGGAGCAATTGGTGCCACTTCAATCCTCTCAGTGCAAACCATTTAATGTACACATTTTGTAAACCTAGGTCTAAGTCAATACGTCTCTGTTCTGCATACCTCTTGCACCAGAAAACATAGCTATGTCCTACAATCCACACTAGCATTTTGAAAGTATGGCTAGAAGATATGGATAAATGTCTGTAGCTCATGCAGTCCGTTCGTAGAATAAGAGATATGTTTAAACATGGGGAACAACTTTTTTTTTTACATACAAAACATTAACGGATTGGGAGATGAAATGTATTGTGTCCTAAAAAGTAGGGTGCATATTAGTTTTGATGAAAAGCATCTTTGTGATTGGTTAATAAAAAAGCAGTTTATACATGGAGTACATATTATAGGATGAAATTTGCTCAGCTCAACCACACCTGCTAATTGTATTTGGAAGGTGCAGTTCAAACTTGAAAGAATGGTGAACTTTTGACCTCCACGTGCCGTTAAATGTTGGAGAAAATGTTGCAAAAAAATATCGGTAGGTTTAAAAAATGATGAAGTTTTAACCTGCACGTGTCGTAGAATGTTCTAGAAAGTGTTGATACAATACCTTGAACTTTTCACCTGTATGTGTCCTTAACAAAACAGTTTATATGGAAAATTAAAAAATAAGCAATAAAGAGAGGTTTTGCAATCTAAAAAAATAAGGAACTATTCTGATTTGTTCTTTACATGGATTTATGTGTGGAGCAACAGGGAAATTGTGCCATTACTGGTTCCATTCTTGATGAAAGCGGTGCATTACATGTACTGTGTGACAAGAAAAGAATTGCATGCGTTTGTGACATTTGAAATCTGCATACCAACTAGGAAGGTAAATTAGAAATTAAGAAGGTGTGTTATGTGCGGGGGTGTATCCCTTTGGCAAGCTCCGCCTCTGTGAGCCAGACATTGTTTTTGCATAGGTGCTGGACGACATCTGATGCAGCCCCATCACCTACGCAGTCTGATGTGTAAGGGCACACAGCCATGCAGCCATCACCCCGCCACACACACCGGACACAGAACCCGTATGAGGGAGTTTTGTACCACATTGCCTTCATTGCTGATGTTCTGTGATTGATATGTGTGTGGGCTGCATTGTGGGGAATTGCCTGTGCACGGATGGCGATGCACACACACATGTTGGTATGTGGAGCCAGGTGCCCGTGCGGCCTTGCGCTGCTTGTGCTATCTCACTCCGTCTCTCTCCCTCGCTCTCTCCCGCCCTGTCATAGCAAACTTGTGAAAGCGATGGGTGCGCGGCTCTCAGCGCGGCACTCG
The DNA here is from genome assembly GCA_963921515.1 of Calotriton arnoldi. Taxonomy (NCBI): domain Eukaryota; kingdom Metazoa; phylum Chordata; class Amphibia; order Caudata; family Salamandridae; genus Calotriton; species Calotriton arnoldi. Next base: position 10,950 of record CAWUFW010023748.1, on the reverse strand, counting down.
AGTACTAAGGGGCCCATTACGATACCCGGCGTAAATAAATCCGCCAGGCATGGAAGCGGCAAAAATCCGCCCGCACACACCGCCTGAACACCGACCACGCCATTACGATTACACAAACCGAAAACCGCCATCGGCGAAAAATCACACAAAATACCGCCCGCCATCGTCCGAGTCGGAGTCAAACCGCCCGCCACGGACGGAAGCACGCACGACAACACAAAACCGCCCGCCCACACGGCCGACACACCGCACGTGAAATTACGATCGCACCGCCATGAGCGCGGAAAAACCACAAATATACCGCCCACCAGCGCAAACAACGCCGATGAGAATCGACACGGCAGAAGCCATGGCGCCAACGTACCTGCACAGAAACCATCCGCACACAAAACCAATAGCACACAACATGGCCAACAAGTCCACACAGCAAGGCACGCACAAATACACAAGCACAGTACACATCCCGAAAACACCCCCCGGACAAACAAAAAATACAAAGGCCAGAACCCCAGACACAACACACCTGAAAACAACAGACCATGAGGACACACCCACATAGGTGAGTACAAAAGCAGCACTCCCACAGACCACAACCCCTTGCTACATTGCAAACCAGAGAGGAGAGGAGAGGACACAGTGACACAGCAAGGACAGCAGCACACCACAGAAACGCACATATCACAACCACCACCACCACCACCACCACCAAACACCGGCACCACAAACCCCCTGCACATTACACAACACACACCGCACCAGCACCACAAACACCATGGCACCACAAAGAATGCCCAAGTACACGCCCATTGAGCTGACGGTCATGGTCGACGAGATCATCAAGGTGTACCCACAAATCTATGGGAACATGGTCCAGCACACACCACTAGCCACCAGAAACAGAATGTGGAACCGGATCGTAGACCAGGTCAATGCAGTCGGGACCCTGCCCAGGAACAGAGGAGAAATTAACAAACGTTGGAATGACGTAAAGAGCCTGGTCAAGAAGAAGGAGGGCAAAAACAGAGAGCTGGCTGCCGTCACTGGCGGAGGGAATCCCGCGCTCTTTAAGACCTTCAAAGCGTGGGAGGAGAAGGTGCGAGTCGTAATACATCCGGAGATCCTCGCCGGATTAGCAGGGGGAGTGGAGGCTGGTAAGTACAAACTAATGTATACCAGCACACCGCTATGTACTCACATGCGCAACTACCATGCCACAGCTCCCAGGGACAAACACCCCCATGTCCAGCACACAATACACGACACACACATGCAACAGACACTACCACACACAGCCCAAACCGAACAACTGTAAGATGCGTGGGGACATGTGTACACTAAGCCAGCCACGTAACCACCAACAGGTCCCCAAATATGCCAGAAGCGCCACAACGAGCACCCACCACACCCATGTGTCCGCCACAGCTGCACTAACCGACAAGTAACAGGTAAGTGGCTGGAACACAAAGTGCAGTGGGTGGGAGGGTGGACAGCCCAAGTACAACACACACCAGGCCCCAGTCCCACAGCACAGCAAGGAGGAGCATCCCCCACACCCACGTGTCAGCCACCGCAGTGCACAACGACAGCCGAAAGGCAGACATCACGGTCCACAGCAATCGGTGTCAGTGGGTGTCCAGCCACCCCACGACCCACAACACCCCCCACCCCCACAGACCTGCAACATGGAGCACCCCCGCTTAGAGCCATGTGGCATCCAGTACAGTGCACGCACGAACAACTTGCAGGTGGGAAACTGGACAGGGCTGGATTACTGGAGGCATGAGGACCATAACACGACCAACACATGGGAAATGTCACGTAGCAGACGAACACGCAGCACCGCCCACCGTCACGAACAAGTGAACAATGTGCACACGGACATGAACAACAGACTCACACCCCACATGACCCATCACAGACATAGCAACACCCAAGGAGCCACGTCTGCATGCACAAGCCACACTGAATATAGTCCCACACGGCAGCCACTGTGCAACTCATCACACACAACCGAAACACCATTGAAGTCCTGTCCATGTAGCCCCTACTGCCTGTCAACCACACACCCCACAACTACGCCTATGTAAGACAAACAACACTAGACGCAACAGAGCGGAACAACATAAATGCACACGAACACCACTGAACCCATCAAACTCACAGACACACCATGCACATACAACATACCATCCATCCCATCCGTCAGCCCCAGTCTCATGAAAGGCATGTCATCCGCACAGCTGCCACACATACAGCAGTCACGCTAAGACACATGCCCATGACCAACCATGTGCCAGAAGTCAATTAAGCGCACGACACACTGTGAGCAACAACACACAACATGGGCCACACCCCCCGAGCACTGCAGTGATGCACATGGCACAGGGCAGCACGCACACCAAGGAGATGGGACAACTGCAATACGTTGGCTGGCACACAACTATCACTCACTCATAACGATGCGTCCAATGCCATGTCCAGTAATCACAACAGACAGCAAATATGCAGGCCATGTCAAGCATGCACACACCTCAAACCATGCACTGTCATGCTGCCACAACACATGTCACGTTCGGCACCCATGGCTCACAGCATGTACCCCAAAAGCATATCCACTCCCAAATGCGAATCTGGGGCATGGCCCCCATGTTGCCATATGCGTTCCTAAGAGTTCCATTTGAACCCCAAAAGCATATCCCCTCCCAAATGCGAATCTGGGGCATGGCCCCCATGTTGCCATATGCGTTCCTAAGCGTTCCATTTGAACCCCAAAAGCATATCCCCTCCCAAATGCGAATCTGGGGCATGGCCCCCATGTTGCCATATGCGTTCCTAAGCGTTCCATGTGAACCCCAAAAGCAAAGTACAAACCAGACCCAGGATGGGCCAGGAGCCCGCATACACCAGAGTCACAATGAGTAGGGGCACAGCAACACACCCATCGGCATGGCCAATCCGTCCCATGCCACATGTGCACAGCACACAGTCCCATTGCCTAGCACACACAACTACAGATGCCACAGCCACACACTCGCCTCCGGGGAAACCCATGTACGAGATTGCACGAACTGCCAATGTCAGACGACAAATACATACTTCGCCAGGTGCAACACAATAACAAATCTCATTCTCTCCACAGGTGACAAACTGCCGGATGCTGGGGATGGAGACAGCAGCCAGCACAGCCAGCCCACAAGCCCCCAACGAGGACACACGGATCTGGAGGATCTGTCCTCCTCTTCGGACACGGACCACCAAGCAGGCCCATCTGGCGTGGCAGGGCCCAGCCGCTCCCCAGGACCCCTCCTACCCACCAACCCATCATCCAGGGATGCTGAACAGTCCCAGCCCCCTGCTGCCACTGTCGTTGCGGCCACACCCACGGACATTGCGGCCACACCCACGGTCATTGCGGCCACACCCACGGTCATTGCGGCCACTACCACTGCCGCAACCGCCACCATCGCCGCACCGACCACCGGTGGCAGCAGGACTGGTAGGAGGAGCAGGGTCAGGGAAACGCCAGCCTCCCCTGGGAGCCATGCCCTGCCTCAAATGGCCAGAGTCCTTGGGGCCTATGAAGAGGCCCAAGGACAATGGGCCAGGTCTGCTACAGACACGCGGGAGGTGCTGGGGGTGCTGAGGTCCATGGACGCCCATATGGGCCAATTCGTGTCCCGTATGGACCAACTCGTGGACCTCATGGGCCAGCTGGTGGTGGCGGTGGGGTCACAGGCAAGGCCAGCAACACCACCTCCGCCACCACCTGCTAGGGCGCAGGGTCGGGCAGCAGTGTCCACTTCCCCTGCGTCCACAGCCAGTGAGCACACCTCACCCACCACCAGCAGGTCGCCACCACACACCCCCCTCCCAAACGTGGAAGGGGCCGTCCGAAGAGGAAACAGATCTCCCGGGAGGACTTCGCACGCTCCAGTCGCAAGTGAGGCAGCCAGCCAGCCTTCCGCCAGCCTTCCTTGACCAGCCACTGCATTGACTTGCTCTACGATCCCACTCCACACAGCCAGCTGGATGGCATGTGTGTGTTGGACTATGGACATAGAACCAGTGGGTACACCCTGAGCTTCACGCAGCCATGACCGACAGCTCATTGTCACTGCACGCACCACTTTTGTCATCACCTTACACACAATCACATGTCACAGTTTGTAATAAATGCACCTTTTTCACTAACTGCTGTTTGTGCCCTGTGTTTTATTTGTACGGAATACAACGGCCACCTTGGGCGGAAAGGCACCTGATGCGTGGCATGGCAATGGAATCCGGAGGGCCTGTAGGGACCTAGGGGTGGGAGACAGAACAGGAGCACATTCAATGAGTGTGTCACACACCCATCACACAGTACATGTCAACAACTACAAGCAATGTACACACATCGCACAGAGCAATAGGGCACAATGCCACAGTCACCAACAGTGGCATACTACCCTGGCCATGGAGCGTTGACACACTGCACGCAGTGAACATACGGCCACCCTGACACAGCACACACACACCTGCACAGATACAGACACATCATCCGTCGTACATGGACACTCACCGTCAAGTGAAGTAGCGGGCGATGAGCTGCTGGCGCACATTCCCAGCTTCCTCCTCTCCGCTGTCCACCTCACTCGAGCTGTCCTGGTCTGCGGGCTGGGGCCCTGGTTGATCTCCGTCATCCACAATGAGGGGGATCTGCTTCCGAATGGCCAGATTGTGCAGCATGCAGCACGCCACCACTATCTGGCACATCTTCTGTGGGGAGTACGCCAGTGCACCCCCGGTGCGGTCCAGGCCCCTGAACCTGGACTTGAGGAGGCCAAAGGTACGCTCGACCACACGTCTGGTCCTCCCATGTGCCTCATTGTATCGATCGTCTGCTGGGGTGCGAGGATTCCTCAATGGACTGAGCAGCCATGCCCCATTCGGATACGCAGAGTCACCTGGGTGTGAGGGACACAGAGAACCGTTGCTATTCCAACTGGACAGGGGACAGCATCGCACAACCAGCACGCTACACCACTCCACATACTCACCGACAATACAGCCACGATCCTGTTGCAGATTGGCCATCAGTCGTGGCAAGATGCTGTTGCGCATTATGTGTGCGTCATGTGCCGAGCCTGGAAACTTGGCACACACGTGGGTGATCACCATGTCCGCAAGGCACACCACTTGCACATTCAGGGAGTGCGTGTGCTTCCTGTTGCGGTACAGGTGCTCAGTGGCCTGTGGTGGAACAAGGCCAACATGTGTGCAGTCAATGGCTCCCACGACGTGTGGGATTCTGCCAAGGGCATAGAATGCACCCTTCACTGCCGCCAATTCACGAGCCCTGGGGAATCTGATGTACCTGTTCCGGTACAGCATCATGGCTGCCATACATCCCTCAGCACCTTGCTGAACATGGGCTGGGACATCCCTCCTCCACTGCCCACTGTGTGCTGGAATGACCCAGTGGCGAAGAAATGCATGGCGGCCATCACCTTAGCCGTGGGGGTGACAGCAGTCGGATACACCCTGCGGGGACGGAGATGGGGCTCTAACATGGCACACAGTCGATGCAGGGTTGGCCTGTCCAGCCGAAACTTCCTGATTACCTCTGTATCGTCCATGTCCACCAGCAATTGGTATGGGCGGTCAATGTTCGGTCTCCGCCTGGGTTAAATGGCAGAGGACACATGTCAAAGCAACACGGCACATAGCAATTTCGCATACACATCACTGACATGACTGAGCAAGCACATGAGCCACAGCCCAGCTGTCAAGCTGGGACGGCACGGCCACAATACACTTACACAGGTCTCCCAACAATGGCAATGGCAAGTGAGACATACCACTGCCATGTGCATGCACATGGGGATCTAGGCCCCAATGACTTGCGGGGCGTGCTGATGGGGACTGACTGCATATTCGTCAAGCGGCAACGCCACGGCAACATGAGTGTCTGCTGAGCATGGAACTGCTTCCGAGGCTGGATGAGTATGGCACACGACGACGACGATGTGGGCACGGGCTGAGCGGCCAATACAAGTGGGACCTGTGGCACGAGGGGATATGAGACAGTAGTAGGTGTCAGCACTGCACCCTATGTACAGCACTGTACGGATCACAGCTCCCGAAACATTGACTGGTGTCCACATTGACAGCCCCATGCCAAGACGGCTGTGTGCTTGCAGTCACACGTCACAGGTGAGAGGTTACATTGCACGTGCCAGGTGGCAGACGTACATAGTGGGAGCTGGCATGTGTGTGCATGTGTCTCCTGTTCAGGATCCACCAGATGGGCGCTGACTCTGTACTGACCATTGGACACAGCATGTTCCGTGGAAGGCTTGTGTGTGTGGGATGGTGGCACTGGATGTGCCTCCGTTGGGTGGGGGGCCATGCACAGGGCGGGTACGTCGATGATTGCGCATTGTTGGTCACGGTGGGTGCACCAACTAAGATGTGTTGCCCTGTGTTCAATTCCTATGTCCGCATGATGATGGACTGTGGATGTGGGCAGACTACACATTGGTCGATGTGCTGTCTATATGCATGTGCCTTCACACCAGGCACAGCTGCCCCTGCACATGTGACCCCTGCTGGACTCGCTGCTGGGTCTGTGGAGCTGATGCACCTTCTGCGCGTGGGGCGGACAGCTCTCCTCACTTCCCTCATTGCGCATGTCATGTCTTTGCCGCAGGTGACATGGATCATGGAGGGCCCACATGTACGCGTGGGTAGGCTACACATGATTGTTCACTGGTCGCCACCCCCAGTCAGTGTTTCGAATGGGAAGGTTGTCGTGCTGGTGGTATGTTCGATGTGGCGGATGGGCGGGCCTAGGTGCGGGCTTACATTCCGGACATGGGGGGTAGTTGGATTGGCGACTAGTTGCAGTACACACGGGACACGTCTCTTCCTTTCCACATCTGGGTCATCCCTTGTACTAACTGACAGTGATACAGTCATCTTCGCCCCAGCCCTCATGTCCTCCCCTCGCCCCCCAATATGCATGCTCACCTGCGAGGCTAGCGCTTGCACAGGCAGCCCCAAGCTCGCACCAGAGAGGGCAAGGAGTGTATGTGTGGGTCCAGTTGCACGAGTGGGCTGTCTCAGGGTATGATGTGTGGCGGGACGCCGTCCACCTGCGTGGTGCCCCAAATGGAGACCCTGCCTGCATGGACTATGCATCACAGTCTTCGCCTTCCGGATCCGCCACCTGCGACACCCAGTGGCTGTGGCTGCCCTTGCGGCCAGGCCGCGTCCGTCTGTGGCTGATGGCCCACACATTCACTCTTTGGCCTCTCTGGGGAGGGCTCGGGGGTGGTGGCGCACGCGCTTGCACTTAGTCGCAATGGCATGTGGCGTGGTTGGTATGATGGGCAATGGATGGGATGGTGCGAGCCACCTCCCGTGACGTCAGTGCTGCTCGTGCTGTGGTGCGTCCCCCTACACTTCCATCTGACTTGTGCCATGCTAGACGTTGAGGTTCTATTGCCTGCGTGATATGACCAGGAGGAGCGCGAGGAGACCTCTCACACACCATGCTCCACTGCCATCTCGTGCCCTGTATCGCCTGTGCGGATTGACTATGTTGGGGTTACACCTGGTCGACTGGGGCTGTGTGTGCCTTGTCAAGGGGCATGGCGGGCGCACAACAGGATCCAGCTTGTCCACAGAGGGTGGGCTGAGGTGCGCCTGGTACCGCTTTGTACGTGTGCCCGGCTGCTGTGCACACACGTGTTCACTCCCCCCGACAGGTGTCCTCTCACAATGCCCAGGGAAGCGGTGGTGTACTGTTCATGACCCCTCCCAACACGGCGTGCTCCAACTTGGCATGTGCGCATCTACCCGTCGCACCCACCCACCTGAGTACTGCGTCCATACGACTTCACACGACACATGTGTGTCTTCCACAGTAGTGCTACTCATTTGCGTTGACATCCAATACCAGTGGACTACATGGTCATGTCACGACTGCCGTGTACTTCACATACTCTCATCCTCTCTCATTCGTACTTGTGAAATGAGTCAGCGGAGACAGTTTTGGTTTCAAACATTATATTGAGTCTTCTGTCCTCTGTGATGCAGTATAGTGGACACTACTGGCAGCGGAATACATGTTGAGGATATACTGAGCATGATTACAAATTGGATAGGGTGTGGGGTTACATGTGATTGGCTGTTGCATGTGGGATGTGGGCTTCAGAGTGACATCTGCTTGGCCAAGGCTGTGCTAATGTACATTTACGTATAGCTGCGGAGCTGCGGACTTTGACACAGACGGTATACATGTAGCCTACCAGACCGCTTGGCATCATGGGCACAGTCCATCTCAGTTCCATGTGACAGGTTTGCTGCGGTTGTTCCTCATGCACGCGTGCATGTGAGATGACATCAGGGCATGTGCTTGCGTGCATGCAGCGGCGTGCCACTTGTTGTTGCACTGTGGTGGTTACTGGACATGTCACAGTCACTGGGGTCGTGTTGTTGTTGTATACACTTGTCGTCCATGCAAAGGTCCTGGTATGGGATTCCCGGGGCGGGGGTGGGAGGGGTGCAGCACCCACAGACTCCAGGCGACCTATTCATGTCCACTGAGCGGTGTGTGTGTCCATGTGCGCTGGATCCATGTCGTGTCCTGGTTGTTCGTGCAGTTCCGTCCATGTGGGTGCGATACACAGAGCCCATGCCACTGCCTCCCACGATGCATGCGGTGTTCCTGGATGTGATGGGGAACAGTGTGCATGTCCCGGTCATATCCGATGTCATGGCGATGTCGTTGATGGTGTGGTTACAGTTGCCGGTCGTTTGGTATGGCTGTTGTGGTGGTGACTGGCCAGTCCGTGCGGAAGCTGAGCATGGGTGCGGGGTTGGACTTCATAGGTCACTCGGGGAACCTGCGTTGTGGTCCGACGTATTTACAGGTTGTCAGGTATGCGATGCCGTCTAGCAGGGCTTCCATGTCATTGGTGGTGTACATGTTTGCCAGCCAATGAAGCGGATGGTGGCTCTCAAGGTGTTGTTCGTAAGTTGTCCCTTGGAGGACCATGATGGGGCATGCTGGGTGACATTCGATGTAGCTGTTCTCGATGATCCGTCGTGTGGAGGCACAGTGGTCCCATTTCAGTGCGGGTGCGATGTTGGCCACATACGCCATGCCCCCATAGGCAGAGCAGGCCCTGTCGTGTGCGTCCAGAGGGAGGAGTAGTGGTAGCAGGTCCGCCTTCAGACATGCCGGGTTGGAGAGGCATATCTCGACGGGATGCTGGTAGGGACACCTCCGACAGTAGAAGACGGGCATGACGCAGCTGAACAATGTGATGCGGTAAGTCAGTCGGTAACTTACGTTCAGCAGGGACAGGAGATCGCATCCCAATGTATGTATCGTGTTGGTTTTGTACAGCTTGAGCTGTTCGGCGTAGTTGGGTAGGTGTGTTGCGGTTGCCATTTCGCAGCGGTTCGTTGAGGTGGCGTGCTCCGGCTGTGTGTGCAGTCTGCAATGTGCACGCTCCGGGGTTGCTGTGAGCTCTGTGTAGTCGTAGGGAGACAGGACTTGTGTTCTGTTGGCTTGTTTGGAGGACACGGGCCCTCTTCCCACATGCTTCTCAGACAGTTCAAGGTCAGTGCTGTGTGACTCCTTCCAATTAACTTGCATGTGGCCGACATGGGGGAGTGTTTTCTTCTTTCTTCCCCGTCCGTTGTGTGCTTCTGTGATATGCGCTATCTGCCCTGTGGTCGGTCTCCTCGGCATGCCTGTGTTGGTCTATTCTTGGACAATGGCTGTATTCACCGGCTTCTGTCGTAGGGCTGTGGTTTCGGAGTTGGAATGGAAGGTCATTCAGTGCTGTCTGCTCTCCCTTGTGTGGGCGGCAGCCTGCCTTTCCGCTCTGCGTTGGGCCTTGTGTGTGGATGTTATTCTTGGGCCACCTGTTGTCGGTCCCCGGGCTCTTTGGTGTTCCGTTTCATGTGTCTTGTTCATATGTGCAGGGTGGTATGGGTTTTTCAGTGTGGTACTGGCGTTCCTCTTCCCGAAGGGGCCCTGCTTCTCCTAGTTGGTGTTGCCGCCGCTGTGTGCTTCGCCATGTTTGTTACACTGGGGTGTGTCCTGCTGTTGCGTGACTTCACTGACATGTGTGCGTCGGTTGTGTGGCGTTGGGTGTTGTCCGTGAATTGGGCGTTGGGGACATGTCTGTGGCAGGCCTGTCACGTGTCATGTGCGTTCGGGGTGGGGCTGATGTGTGTGCTGCTTGGTTGTGTCCCTGTGTCTGTGTGCGACGCATGCATGGCGCTGCGGTTGGCCTCTGCGTTGTGCGCATGTGTGGCGGCGTCATCGGCGCTTTGTGGCCGTGACGGGGTGGTTGGTTCCTAGTCCCAGGTGGTGTGTACACATGTGTTCCGCGATGTTAGGATTTGGCCTGTGTGGCATATGTGGATGCAATGGTGGATGTGTAGTGTACACGCGCTGGTGGGGGGTTGTCCGCTTTTTCCGCCCTTGCACTGTGTGCGCTGTTTGCGTGCACTTGTTGTGTGTGTGCCTACCTGCGTCTCCGCGGTACGTTGCGTCCTTGGTGGTGCATCAGCAGAAGCATGGGAAGGGCCTGCAGTGCTGGATTCATGCCCGGGGTGCCGCTTCTTCGTTGTCCGTGCTCTGCGTCCGTGTTACCGCCTCTCTTTCACGTGCGGTGTCTCTTAGCCGTGGGAGCCGTTTGTTTGCGGCATCGTAATTTATGCGCCGGGCGGGACGTGTTTCGTCGGACGGTGTGTGTCAGTTGAGCTGCGCCGCTACGTGTACGGGCGCACTTTGATGGCGGACGGTGTTGCTGGCTTGCCGGCGGTGTTTGGCCTACTTTTCGCATCGTAATTGTGCGGGCGTGTGGACTGCTGCGTGCCGGCGGTAACTGGTGGTTTTTGCATCCGCCAGCACGGCGGTTGTGCTTCCGCCCGCCATCGTAATGGGCC
>CAWUFW010023747.1:0-70351 GCA_963921515.1 Calotriton arnoldi | reverse complement strand
TGTACTTCGTTCAATATTGCTAAATCCGAATTCTGATTTACTCACCTGTTATCAGGAGAGACCTCAGTGCTGCATCTTTCAGCCCAGTACTGGTCCTGAAAAGTAATTTTAACCGTACTTACCGGTAACTTGAATTTCCTTCATAGGCTAACATTGACTGGTTTCACTTGGAAATTCTTCTAAGTGTGGAGTTTTGGAACTTTAAAATATTCCTCTAAAATCAGCCGAAATCCGAATTCTGATTTACTCACCTGTTATCAGGAGAGACCTCAGTGCTGCATCTTTCAGCCCAGTACTGATCCTGAAAAGTAATTTTAACCGTACTTACCAGTAACTTGAATTTCCTTCCATAGGCTAACATTGACTGGTTTCACTTGGAAATTCTTCTAAGTGTGGAGTTTTGGAACTTTAAAATATTCCTCTAAAATCAGCCGAAATACGAATTCCGATTTACTCACCTGTTATCAGGAGAGACCTCAGTGCTGCATCTTTCAGCCCAGTACTGGTCCTGAAAAGTAATTTTAACCGTACTTACCGGTAACTTGAATTTCCTTCATAGGCTAACATTGACTGGTTTCACTTGGAAATTCTTCAAAGTGTGGAGTTTTGGAACTTTAAAATATTCCTCTAAAATCAGCCGAAATACGAATTCCGATTTACTCACCTGTTATCAGGAGAGACCTCAGTGCTGCATCTTTCAGCCCAGTACTGATCCTCAAAAGTAATTTTAACCGTACTTACCAGTAACTTGAATTTCCTTCCATAGGATATCATTGCCTGCTTTTTGCTGAAAAAGTTTCTAAGTGTTGATTTTTGAAACATACAAATATTCCTCTAAAATCAGCCGAAATCCGAATTCTGATTTACTCACCTGTTATCAGGAGAGACCTCAGTGCTGCATCTTTCAGCCCAGTACTGGTCCTGAAAAGTAATTTTAACCGTACTTACCGGTAACTTGAATTTCCTTCATAGGCTAACATTGACTGGTTTCACTTGGAAATTCTTCAAAGTGTGGAGTTTTGGAACTTTAAAATATTCCTCTAAAATCAGCCGAAATACGAATTCCGATTTACTCACCTGTTATCAGGAGAGACCTCAGTGCTGCATCTTTCAGCCCAGTACTGATCCTCAAAAGTAATTTTAACCGTACTTACCAGTAACTTGAATTTCCTTCCATAGGATATCATTGCCTGCTTTTGCTGAAAAAGTTTCTAAGTGTTGATTTTTGAAACATACAAATATTCCTCTAAAATCAGCCGAAATCCGAATTCTGATTTACTCACCTGTTATCAGGAGAGACCTCAGTGCTGCATCTTTCAGCCCAGTACTGGTCCTGAAAAGTAATTTTAACCGTACTTACCGGTAACTTGAATTTCCTTCATAGGCTAACATTGACTGGTTTCACTTGGAAATTCTTCTAAGTGTGGAGTTTTGGAACTTTAAAATATTCCTCTAAAATCAGCCGAAATACGAATTCTGATTTACTCACCTGTTATCAGGAGAGACCTCAGTGCTGCATCTTTCAGCCCAGTACTGATCCTGAAAAGTAATTTTAACCGTACTTACCAGTAACTTGAATTTCCTTCCATAGGCTAACATTGACTGGTTTCACTTGGAAATTCTTCTAAGTGTGGAGTTTTGGAACTTTAAAATATTCCTCTAAAATCAGCCGAAATACGAATTCCGATTTACTCACCTGTTATCAGGAGAGACCTCAGTGCTGCATCTTTCAGCCCAGTACTGGTCCTGAAAAGTAATTTTAACCGTACTTACCGGTAACTTGAATTTCCTTCATAGGCTAACATTGACTGGTTTCACTTGGAAATTCTTCAAAGTGTGGAGTTTTGGAACTTTAAAATATTCCTCTAAAATCAGCCGAAATACGAATTCCGATTTACTCACCTGTTATCAGGAGAGACCTCAGTGCTGCATCTTTCAGCCCAGTACTGATCCTCAAAAGTAATTTTAACCGTACTTACCAGTAACTTGAATTTCCTTCCATAGGATATCATTGCCTGCTTTTTGCTGAAAAAGTTTCTAAGTGTTGATTTTTGAAACATACAAATATTCCTCTAAAATCAGCCGAAATCCGAATTCTGATTTACTCACCTGTTATCAGGAGAGACCTCAGTGCTGCATCTTTCAGCCCAGTACTGGTCCTGAAAAGTAATTTTAACCGTACTTACCGGTAACTTGAATTTCCTTCATAGGCTAACATTGACTGGTTTCACTTGGAAATTCTTCTAAGTGTGGAGTTTTGGAACTTTAAAATATTCCTCTAAAATCAGCCGAAATACGAATTCCGATTTACTCACCTGTTATCAGGAGAGACCTCAGTGCTGCTCCTCAAAAGTAATTTTAACCGTACTTACCAGTAACTTGAATTTCCTTCCATAGGATATCATTGCCTGCTTTTTGCTGAAAAACTTTCTAAGTGTTGATTTTTGAAACATACAAATATTCCTCTAAAATCAGCCGAAATCCGAATTCTGATTTACTCACCTGTTATCAGGAGAGACCTCAGTGCTGCATCTTTCAGCCCAGGACTGATCCTCAAAAGTAATTTTAACCGTACTTACCAATAAGTTGAATTTCCTTCCATAGGATATCATTGCCTGCTTTTTGCTGAAAAAGTTTCTAAGTGTTGATTTTTGAAACATACAAATATTCCTCTAAAATCAGCCGAAATCCGAATTCTGATTTACTCACCTGTTATCAGGAGAGACCTCAGTGCTGCATCTTTCAGCCCAGTACTGGTCATGAAAAGTAATTTTAACCGTACTTACCGGTAACTTGAATTTCCTTCATAGGCTAACATTGACTGGTTTCACTTGGAAATTCTTCTAAGTGTGGAGTTTTGGAACTTTAAAATATTCCTCTAAAATCAGCCGAAATCCGAATTCTGATTTACTCACCTGTTATCAGGAGAGACCTCAGTGCTGCATCTTTCAGCCCAGTACTGATCCTGAAAAGTAATTTTAACCGTACTTACCAGTAACTTGAATTTCCTTCCATAGGCTAACATTGACTGGTTTCACTTGGAAATTCTTCTAAGTGTGGAGTTTTGGAACTTTAAAATATTCCTCTAAAATCAGCCGAAATACGAATTCCGATTTACTCACCTGTTATCAGGAGAGACCTCAGTGCTGCATCTTTCAGCCCAGTACTGGTCCTGAAAAGTAATTTTAACCGTACTTACCGGTAACTTGAATTTCCTTCATAGGCTAACATTGACTGGTTTCACTTGGAAATTCTTCAAAGTGTGGAGTTTTGGAACTTTAAAATATTCCTCTAAAATCAGCCGAAATACGAATTCCGATTTACTCACCTGTTATCAGGAGAGACCTCAGTGCTGCATCTTTCAGCCCAGTACTGATCCTCAAAAGTAATTTTAACCGTACTTACCAGTAACTTGAATTTCCTTCCATAGGATATCATTGCCTGCTTTTTGCTGAAAAAGTTTCTAAGTGTTGATTTTTGAAACATACAAATATTCCTCTAAAATCAGCCGAAATCCGAATTCTGATTTACTCACCTGTTATCAGGAGAGACCTCAGTGCTGCATCTTTCAGCCCAGTACTGGTCCTGAAAAGTAATTTTAACCGTACTTACCGGTAACTTGAATTTCCTTCATAGGCTAACATTGACTGGTTTCACTTGGAAATTCTTCTAAGTGTGGAGTTTTGGAACTTTAAAATATTCCTCTAAAATCAGCCGAAATACGAATTCCGATTTACTCACCTGTTATCAGGAGAGACCTCAGTGCTGCATCTTTCAGCCCAGTACTGATCCTGAAAAGTAATTTTAACCGTACTTACCAGTAACTTGAATTTCCTTCCATAGGCTAACATTGACTCGTTTCACTTGGAAATTCTTCTAAGTGTGGAGTTTTGGAACTTTAAAATATTCCTCTAAAATCAGCCGAAATACGAATTCCGATTTACTCACCTGTTATCAGGAGAGACCTCAGTGCTGCATCTTTCAGCCCAGTACTGATCCTCAAAAGTAATTTTAACCGTACTTACCGGTAACTTGAATTTCCTTCATAGGCTAACATTGACTGGTTTCACTTGGAAATTCTTCTAAGTGTGGAGTTTTGGAACTTTAAAATATTCCTCTAAAATCAGCCGAAATACGAATTCCGATTTACTCACCTGTTATCAGGAGAGACCTCAGTGCTGCATCTTTCAGCCCAGTACTGGTCCTGAAAAGTAATTTTAACCGTACTTACCGGTAACTTGAATTTCCTTCATAGGCTAACATTGACTGGTTTCACTTGGAAATTCTTCAAAGTGTGGAGTTTTGGAACTTTAAAATATTCCTCTAAAATCAGCCGAAATACGAATTCCGATTTACTCACCTGTTATCAGGAGAGACCTCAGTGCTGCATCTTTCAGCCCAGTACTGATCCTCAAAAGTAATTTTAACCGTACTTACCAGTAACTTGAATTTCCTTCCATAGGATATCATTGCCTGCTTTTTGCTGAAAAAGTTTCTAAGTGTTGATTTTTGAAACATACAAATATTCCTCTAAAATCAGCCGAAATCCGAATTCTGATTTACTCACCTGTTATCAGGAGAGACCTCAGTGCTGCATCTTTCAGCCCAGTACTGGTCCTGAAAAGTAATTTTAACCGTACTTACCGGTAACTTGAATTTCCTTCATAGGCTAACATTGACTGGTTTCACTTGGAAATTCTTCAAAGTGTGGAGTTTTGGAACTTTAAAATATTCCTCTAAAATCAGCCGAAATACGAATTCCGATTTACTCACCTGTTATCAGGAGAGACCTCAGTGCTGCATCTTTCAGCCCAGTACTGATCCTCAAAAGTAATTTTAACCGTACTTACCAGTAACTTGAATTTCCTTCCATAGGATATCATTGCCTGCTTTTGCTTGAGAAAGTCTTCTAAGTGTTGATTTTTGAAACATTACAAATATTCCTCTAAAATCAGCCGAAATCCGAATTCTGATTTACTCACCTGTTATCAGGAGAGACCTCAGTGCTGCATCTTTCAGCCCAGTACTGGTCCTGAAAAGTAATTTTAACCGTACTTACCGGTAACTTGAATTTCCTTCATAGGCTAACATTGACTGGTTTCACTTGGAAATTCTTCTAAGTGTGGAGTTTTGGAACTTTAAAATATTCCTCTAAAATCAGCCGAAATCCGAATTCTGATTTACTCACCTGTTATCAGGAGAGACCTCAGTGCTGCATCTTTCAGCCCAGTACTGATCCTGAAAAGTAATTTTAACCGTACTTACCAGTAACTTGAATTTCCTTCCATAGGCTAACATTGACTGGTTTCACTTGGAAATTCTTCTAAGTGTGGAGTTTTGGAACTTTACAAATATTCCTCTAAAATCAGCCGAAATACGAATTCCGATTTACTCACCTGTTATCAGGAGAGACCTCAGTGCTGCATCTTTCAGCCCAGTACTGGTCCTGAAAAGTAATTTTAACCGTACTTACCGGTAACTTGAATTTCCTTCATAGGCTAACATTGACTGGTTTCACTTGGAAATTCTTCAAAGTGTGGAGTTTTGGAACTTTAAAATATTCCTCTAAAATCAGCCGAAATACGAATTCCGATTTACTCACCTGTTATCAGGAGAGACCTCAGTGCTGCATCTTTCAGCCCAGTACTGATCCTCAAAAGTAATTTTAACCGTACTTACCAGTAACTTGAATTTCCTTCCATAGGATATCATTGCCTGCTTTTTGCTGAAAAAGTTTCTAAGTGTTGATTTTTGAAACATACAAATATTCCTCTAAAATCAGCCGAAATCCGAATTCTGATTTACTCACCTGTTATCAGGAGAGACCTCAGTGCTGCATCTTTCAGCCCAGTACTGGTCCTGAAAAGTAATTTTAACCGTACTTACCGGTAACTTGAATTTCCTTCATAGGCTAACATTGACTGGTTTCACTTGGAAATTCTTCAAAGTGTGGAGTTTTGGAACTTTAAAATATTCCTCTAAAATCAGCCGAAATACGAATTCCGATTTACTCACCTGTTATCAGGAGAGACCTCAGTGCTGCTCCTCAAAAGTAATTTTAACCGTACTTACCAGTAACTTGAATTTCCTTCCATAGGATATCATTGCCTGCTTTTTGCTGAAAAACTTTCTAAGTGTTGATTTTTGAAACATACAAATATTCCTCTAAAATCAGCCGAAATCCGAATTCTGATTTACTCACCTGTTATCAGGAGAGACCTCAGTGCTGCATCTTTCAGCCCAGGACTGATCCTCAAAAGTAATTTTAACCGTACTTACCAATAAGTTGAATTTCCTTCCATAGGATATCATTGCCTGCTTTTTGCTGAAAAAGTTTCTAAGTGTTGATTTTTGAAACATACAAATATTCCTCTAAAATCAGCCGAAATCCGAATTCTGATTTACTCACCTGTTATCAGGAGAGACCTCAGTGCTGCATCTTTCAGCCCAGTACTGGTCATGAAAAGTAATTTTAACCGTACTTACCGGTAACTTGAATTTCCTTCATAGGCTAACATTGACTGGTTTCACTTGGAAATTCTTCTAAGTGTGGAGTTTTGGAACTTTAAAATATTCCTCTAAAATCAGCCGAAATCCGAATTCTGATTTACTCACCTGTTATCAGGAGAGACCTCAGTGCTGCATCTTTCAGCCCAGTACTGATCCTGAAAAGTAATTTTAACCGTACTTACCAGTAACTTGAATTTCCTTCCATAGGCTAACATTGACTGGTTTCACTTGGAAATTCTTCTAAGTGTGGAGTTTTGGAACTTTAAAATATTCCTCTAAAATCAGCCGAAATACGAATTCCGATTTACTCACCTGTTATCAGGAGAGACCTCAGTGCTGCATCTTTCAGCCCAGTACTGGTCCTGAAAAGTAATTTTAACCGTACTTACCGGTAACTTGAATTTCCTTCATAGGCTAACATTGACTGGTTTCACTTGGAAATTCTTCAAAGTGTGGAGTTTTGGAACTTTAAAATATTCCTCTAAAATCAGCCGAAATACGAATTCCGATTTACTCACCTGTTTCAGGAGAGACCTCAGTGCTGCATCTTTCAGCCCAGTACTGATCCTCAAAAGTAATTTTAACCGTACTTACCAGTAACTTGAATTTCCTTCCATAGGATATCATTGCCTGCTTTTTGCTGAAAAAGTTTCTAAGTGTTGATTTTTGAAACATACAAATATTCCTCTAAAATCAGCCGAAATCCGAATTCTGATTTACTCACCTGTTATCAGGAGAGACCTCAGTGCTGCATCTTTCAGCCCAGTACTGGTCCTGAAAAGTAATTTTAACCGTACTTACCGGTAACTTGAATTTCCTTCATAGGCTAACATTGACTGGTTTCACTTGGAAATTCTTCTAAGTGTGGAGTTTTGGAACTTTAAAATATTCCTCTAAAATCAGCCGAAATACGAATTCCGATTTACTCACCTGTTATCAGGAGAGACCTCAGTGCTGCATCTTTCAGCCCAGTACTGATCCTGAAAAGTAATTTTAACCGTACTTACCAGTAACTTGAATTTCCTTCCATAGGCTAACATTGACTCGTTTCACTTGGAAATTCTTCTAAGTGTGGAGTTTTGGAACTTTAAAATAATCCTCTAAAATCAGCCGAAATACGAATTCCGATTTACTCACCTGTTATCAGGAGAGACCTCAGTGCTGCATCTTTCAGCCCAGTACTGATCCTCAAAAGTAATTTTAACCGTACTTACCGGTAACTTGAATTTCCTTCATAGGCTAACATTGACTGGTTTCACTTGGAAATTCTTCTAAGTGTGGAGTTTTGGAACTTTAAAATATTCCTCTAAAATCAGCCGAAATACGAATTCCGATTTACTCACCTGTTATCAGGAGAGACCTCAGTGCTGCATCTTTCAGCCCAGTACTGGTCCTGAAAAGTAATTTTAACCGTACTTACCGGTAACTTGAATTTCCTTCATAGGCTAACATTGACTGGTTTCACTTGGAAATTCTTCAAAGTGTGGAGTTTTGGAACTTTAAAATATTCCTCTAAAATCAGCCGAAATACGAATTCCGATTTACTCACCTGTTATCAGGAGAGACCTCAGTGCTGCATCTTTCAGCCCAGTACTGATCCTCAAAAGTAATTTTAACCGTACTTACCAGTAACTTGAATTTCCTTCCATAGGATATCATTGCCTGCTTTTTGCTGAAAAAGTTTCTAAGTGTTGATTTTTGAAACATACAAATATTCCTCTAAAATCAGCCGAAATCCGAATTCTGATTTACTCACCTGTTATCAGGAGAGACCTCAGTGCTGCATCTTTCAGCCCAGTACTGGTCCTGAAAAGTAATTTTAACCGTACTTACCGGTAACTTGAATTTCCTTCATAGGCTAACATTGACTGGTTTCACTTGGAAATTCTTCTAAGTGTGGAGTTTTGGAACTTTAAAATATTCCTCTAAAATCAGCCGAAATCCGAATTCTGATTTACTCACCTGTTATCAGGAGAGACCTCAGTGCTGCATCTTTCAGCCCAGTACTGATCCTGAAAAGTAATTTTAACCGTACTTACCAGTAACTTGAATTTCCTTCCATAGGCTAACATTGACTGGTTTCACTTGGAAATTCTTCTAAGTGTGGAGTTTTGGAACTTTAAAATATTCCTCTAAAATCAGCCGAAATACGAATTCCGATTTACTCACCTGTTATCAGGAGAGACCTCAGTGCTGCATCTTTCAGCCCAGTACTGGTCCTGAAAAGTAATTTTAACCGTACTTACCGGTAACTTGAATTTCCTTCATAGGCTAACATTGACTGGTTTCACTTGGAAATTCTTCAAAGTGTGGAGTTTTGGAACTTTAAAATATTCCTCTAAAATCAGCCGAAATACGAATTCCGATTTACTCACCTGTTTCAGGAGAGACCTCAGTGCTGCATCTTTCAGCCCAGTACTGATCCTCAAAAGTAATTTTAACCGTACTTACCAGTAACTTGAATTTCCTTCCATAGGATATCATTGCCTGCTTTTTGCTGAAAAAGTTTCTAAGTGTTGATTTTTGAAACATACAAATATTCCTCTAAAATCAGCCGAAATCCGAATTCTGATTTACTCACCTGTTATCAGGAGAGACCTCAGTGCTGCATCTTTCAGCCCAGTACTGGTCCTGAAAAGTAATTTTAACCGTACTTACCGGTAACTTGAATTTCCTTCATAGGCTAACATTGACTGGTTTCACTTGGAAATTCTTCTAAGTGTGGAGTTTTGGAACTTTAAAATATTCCTCTAAAATCAGCCGAAATACGAATTCCGATTTACTCACCTGTTATCAGGAGAGACCTCAGTGCTGCATCTTTCAGCCCAGTACTGATCCTCAAAAGTAATTTTAACCGTACTTACCGGTAACTTGAATTTCCTTCATAGGCTAACATTGACTGGTTTCACTTGGAAATTCTTCTAAGTGTGGAGTTTTGGAACTTTAAAATATTCCTCTAAAATCAGCCGAAATACGAATTCCGATTTACTCACCTGTTATCAGGAGAGACCTCAGTGCTGCATCTTTCAGCCCAGTACTGGTCCTGAAAAGTAATTTTAACCGTACTTACCGGTAACTTGAATTTCCTTCATAGGCTAACATTGACTGGTTTCACTTGGAAATTCTTCAAAGTGTGGAGTTTTGGAACTTTAAAATATTCCTCTAAAATCAGCCGAAATACGAATTCCGATTTACTCACCTGTTATCAGGAGAGACCTCAGTGCTGCATCTTTCAGCCCAGTACTGATCCTCAAAAGTAATTTTAACCGTACTTACCAGTAACTTGAATTTCCTTCCATAGGATATCATTGCCTGCTTTTTGCTGAAAAAGTTTCTAAGTGTTGATTTTTGAAACATACAAATATTCCTCTAAAATCAGCCGAAATCCGAATTCTGATTTACTCACCTGTTATCAGGAGAGACCTCAGTGCTGCATCTTTCAGCCCAGTACTGGTCCTGAAAAGTAATTTTAACCGTACTTACCGGTAACTTGAATTTCCTTCATAGGCTAACATTGACTGGTTTCACTTGGAAATTCTTCTAAGTGTGGAGTTTTGGAACTTTAAAATATTCCTCTAAAATCAGCCGAAATCCGAATTCTGATTTACTCACCTGTTATCAGGAGAGACCTCAGTGCTGCATCTTTCAGCCCAGTACTGATCCTGAAAAGTAATTTTAACCGTACTTACCAGTAACTTGAATTTCCTTCCATAGGCTAACATTGACTGGTTTCACTTGGAAATTCTTCTAAGTGTGGAGTTTTGGAACTTTAAAATATTCCTCTAAAATCAGCCGAAATACGAATTCCGATTTACTCACCTGTTATCAGGAGAGACCTCAGTGCTGCATCTTTCAGCCCAGTACTGGTCCTGAAAAGTAATTTTAACCGTACTTACCGGTAACTTGAATTTCCTTCATAGGCTAACATTGACTGGTTTCACTTGGAAATTCTTCAAAGTGTGGAGTTTTGGAACTTTAAAATATTCCTCTAAAATCAGCCGAAATACGAATTCCGATTTACTCACCTGTTTCAGGAGAGACCTCAGTGCTGCATCTTTCAGCCCAGTACTGATCCTCAAAAGTAATTTTAACCGTACTTACCAGTAACTTGAATTTCCTTCCATAGGATATCATTGCCTGCTTTTTGCTGAAAAAGTTTCTAAGTGTTGATTTTTGAAACATACAAATATTCCTCTAAAATCAGCCGAAATCCGAATTCTGATTTACTCACCTGTTATCAGGAGAGACCTCAGTGCTGCATCTTTCAGCCCAGTACTGGTCCTGAAAAGTAATTTTAACCGTACTTACCGGTAACTTGAATTTCCTTCATAGGCTAACATTGACTGGTTTCACTTGGAAATTCTTCTAAGTGTGGAGTTTTGGAACTTTAAAATATTCCTCTAAAATCAGCCGAAATACGAATTCCGATTTACTCACCTGTTATCAGGAGAGACCTCAGTGCTGCATCTTTCAGCCCAGTACTGATCCTGAAAAGTAATTTTAACCGTACTTACCAGTAACTTGAATTTCCTTCCATAGGCTAACATTGACTCGTTTCACTTGGAAATTCTTCTAAGTGTGGAGTTTTGGAACTTTAAAATATTCCTCTAAAATCAGCCGAAATACGAATTCCGATTTACTCACCTGTTATCAGGAGAGACCTCAGTGCTGCATCTTTCAGCCCAGTACTGATCCTCAAAAGTAATTTTAACCGTACTTACCGGTAACTTGAATTTCCTTCATAGGCTAACATTGACTGGTTTCACTTGGAAATTCTTCTAAGTGTGGAGTTTTGGAACTTTAAAATATTCCTCTAAAATCAGCCGAAATACGAATTCCGATTTACTCACCTGTTATCAGGAGAGACCTCAGTGCTGCATCTTTCAGCCCAGTACTGGTCCTGAAAAGTAATTTTAACCGTACTTACCGGTAACTTGAATTTCCTTCATAGGCTAACATTGACTGGTTTCACTTGGAAATTCTTCAAAGTGTGGAGTTTTGGAACTTTAAAATATTCCTCTAAAATCAGCCGAAATACGAATTCCGATTTACTCACCTGTTATCAGGAGAGACCTCAGTGCTGCATCTTTCAGCCCAGTACTGATCCTCAAAAGTAATTTTAACCGTACTTACCAGTAACTTGAATTTCCTTCCATAGGATATCATTGCCTGCTTTTTGCTGAAAAAGTTTCTAAGTGTTGATTTTTGAAACATACAAATATTCCTCTAAAATCAGCCGAAATCCGAATTCTGATTTACTCACCTGTTATCAGGAGAGACCTCAGTGCTGCATCTTTCAGCCCAGTACTGGTCCTGAAAAGTAATTTTAACCGTACTTACCGGTAACTTGAATTTCCTTCATAGGCTAACATTGACTGGTTTCACTTGGAAATTCTTCTAAGTGTGGAGTTTTGGAACTTTAAAATATTCCTCTAAAATCAGCCGAAATACGAATTCCGATTTACTCACCTGTTATCAGGAGAGACCTCAGTGCTGCATCTTTCAGCCCAGTACTGATCCTGAAAAGTAATTTTAACCGTACTTACCGGTAACTTGAATTTCCTGCATAGGCTAACATTGACTGGTTTCACTTGGAAATTCTTCTAAGTGTGGAGTTTTGGAACTTTAAAATATTCCTCTAAAATCAGCCGAAATACGAATTCCGATTTACTCACCTGTTATCAGGAGAGACCTCAGTGCTGCATCTTTCAGCCCAGTACTGGTCCTGAAAAGTAATTTTAACCGTACTTACCGGTAACTTGAATTTCCTTCATAGGCTAACATTGACTGGTTTCACTTGGAAATTCTTCAAAGTGTGGAGTTTTGGAACTTTAAAATATTCCTCTAAAATCAACCAAAGTACGAATTCCAATTTACTCACCTGTTATCAGGAGAGAACCCAGTGCTGCATCTTTTAGCCCAGCACTGACCCTGAAAAGTAATTTTAACCGTACTTACCAGTAACTTATATTTTCCATTGTCTGGTTTTCAGCAGAAAACTTTCAAAGTGTCGATTTTCACAAACTACAAATATTCCTTAAAAATCGCCTGTATGACTTAAACGCATTCTTTCAACTGTTTACAGGAGATGCACCAGTGCTGGATGCAGGATCCAACACTGAGTAAGAAAAAGTAACGATAACAGTTTTTACCTGCTAAGTGAATTTCCTTCCATAGGATAACATTGGTGATTCTATGAGAAAAAGTTTCTAAGTGTCAACTTTTAAAATACAATAATATTCCTTAAAAATCACTACTGTAACCAAAACGCTTTTACTCAACTGTTTACAGGAGATGTCCCAGGACTGAATCTAGGATCCAGTCCTGTGGTTAGAAAAGTAATCCATAAAGTAACTAATTGCATTTAACTAGAAATTCACATTGAGCTGAATGTTGCATTGTGTTTGAAAATGTGTTGCCCATTGCAACAACTGTAACTACTGTACTTAAAAGTCTATTGCCTATGTGCAAAGTATTTAAACTAAAGTAATTCATTCTGAGAAAGTATTTTTTGTAATGTAATGTATAATGTAATTACAATGTAATTTAAAAAATAAAATATGTAAAAAAAATGTGTTTCTAAACAATTTGGAAATCAGTATGAAAAAAATTTATATAACAATTAATACATTTAAAAATTGTCATTTACAAAACCTTTGAAATTCACTGAAAAAACCGTAGGTTTCAGACATGTTATAGTTACAAATTAGCATTTAAAAAACCTTTGAAATTCACTGAAAAACCATAGGTTTCAGGGACGTTATAGTTACAAATTAGCATTTAAAAAACCTTTGAAATTCACTGAAAAAACCATAGGTTTTAGGGACAGTTATAGTTATTTGGACATTGCACTCGTACAAAACCCGTGAAATTCTCCCGTTATAGTTAGTCCAGCTAACTATAACTCGCGCCCGCAATGCACTGCTGATGACGTCACATATTACATCACTCATGACATGGTCAGTGACATCACTGATGACATCACTGATGACATCTCAAATGACATCACTGATGACATCATCCACGTGATAATTTCATGCATCTTCTCACACCCTAATATAACCTTTGATACACCCACTCTAAATTACAGACTGCCATTCGCAAAACCATAGACACTCCAACACCAATAACTACATACCCACTCACTGATTCTTAGGTCTATGCACACATCCACTCACTCACCCGTACAGTCACTCATACTTACAGTCACTCAGTACAGGACTATCATATGCACTCATACTCCTATATAGACACTCAAACACCGCCACTCATCCATAGAGGTACTCACACACCTAGTCAGTCATGCAAATAATTAAACACACTACCATTTACTCACCTATACAGTTATACACACACCAGCTCACTTACTCATACAAATACTAGCACATTCTTACGCTCTTATACAATCACTGATACAAGCACACACTCATCCATACAGCCACTATCACAATCACTCACTCTTGCTTATAGCTATTTATATACTCCAACACACATATATACTGCCTTTCACATATGTAGTTACTCACACATGTACCACTGGGACATACATTCACTCACTAACACACTCTTACACACACTTACCCACCCATACAGTCTATCACAGATGCACTCTTTAAACCATCCACCCAGTGAATCACCCACTCACACATCTATGCACAGAGTCGCACACACCCCTCCCACACAAACACTCAGGCACCCATACAGATACTCACACAAGCATTCAATAACTCATATAGACACTCATGTAGCTATTCACAAACACATGCAGCCACTTACACAGCAACAGACAGACAGATACAGACATTCACCCAGTTTAGTCACTAACCCATGCATTCAGTAAGATACGTTAAATCACTCACTTATAGAGTCAGTCACGCACCTACTAAATCATCCATACAGACACTTACACACCCACTCATTCTTCAATACGTCTTTTCCTATATATATTAAAAATATTTAAACTTTACAGAAACACAAAGTCACTGGATGATGTCATCAGTGATGTCATCAGTGATGTCATTTGAGATGTCATCAGTGATGTCATCAGTGATGTCACTGACCATGTCATGAGTGATGTAATATGTGACGTCATCAGCAGTGCATTGCGGGCGCGAGTTATAGTTAGCTGGACTAACTATAACGGGGGAATTTCACGGGTTTTGTACGAGTGCAATGTCCAAATAACTATAACTGTCCCTAAAACCTATGGTTTTTTCAGTGAATTTCAAAGGTTTTTTAAATGCTAATTTGTAACTATAACGTCCCTGAAACCTATGGTTTTTTCAGTGAATACATATATACATGCATATATATACATATATATATATATATATATATATATATATATATATATATATATATATATATTCAATCCGAGTCCCCGTAGGTATTTTCCCGCCGGGGTTGCTGGCATGCTGTAAATAAATCTTGCAACTAAGACACATCAGAGTGGACTGGATTTATTCTTTGGATCTGTGAGTGCGGGAAAATACCTACGGGGAATCGGATTGAATTGGAAACGGCTTGGCTCTGCCGTATTTCCACGCACCTCCGGAGAGCGCCCATCTGGCCGGGAAATGGGGCAACTCTGAAAAAATATATATATATTAACTGAAAAACCAAAGGTTACAAGCACGTTAGGCTCAGATTTCTCTTGTACAAAATCATAGAAATTCAGCAATTAGTGTTGCCTGAGCTAACTATAACTTACAACCCCGCAAAGCACTGCTTATGACCTCACATATTACATCACTCATAACATGGTCAGTGACGTCACTGATGACATCACTGATAACATCTCAAATGACATCAGAGATGACTTCATCCAGTGAATGTAAGTATTTTTTAAGAGTTTAAGATTGTTAAACATATATACTCAGCTACTACAAAAGCTTAAGTAGTGTACTGGTATACAAGTGAAATCTGAGCCTAACTATAATGTCCCTGTAACCTTTGCTTTTTTCAGTGAATTTTTAAGCTTTTTAAATTCTATTTCCTAACTATAGCAACCCCATACCCTTTGTTTTTTCAGTGAATTCCTAAAGATTTTTTAAATTCTATTTCCTAACTATAACGTCCCTTTAACCTTTGTTTTTTCAGTGAATTTCTAATTTTTTTCAAATTGCATTAGTAAAATATTTGTTGGGTTTATTTTTAATACTAGCTGTATTATAAACTGTATGCCTGGGTGTGACTGTGTCTACATTGGTAAGTCTCTGGGTGCGTCAGTGTGCATCAGAGTGTACCTAGATGTGTCAATGGATACATTAGTGTTTGGCCGAGTGTACCAGTGACTGCATTGCTGTATGCCTGTGTATGTTAGTGCCTGCATTGAAAAGTCCGTGGGTGTGTCAGTGTGTGTCTGGGTGTGTGAGTTGCTGTACTGATGTGTGCCTAGGTGTGTTAGTAACTGTAGCAATCTGTCCTTGGGTGTGCATCCTCAAATCTTAACTTATGGAGTAGCACTAGATGAACTAATTAGTTAAGTACTTTACCCCAATCTATGGTGCCATTGATCTGCATAAAATGAAAAAAGATAAATATTTATTAGTTTTACAAATAATAGAATCACAAAAGTAACTTACAATTTCAACAAT
Organism: Calotriton arnoldi; assembly: GCA_963921515.1. Lineage (NCBI taxonomy): Eukaryota > Metazoa > Chordata > Amphibia > Caudata > Salamandridae > Calotriton > Calotriton arnoldi. Next base: position 54,245 of record CAWUFW010023747.1, on the reverse strand, counting down.
GCATAAAGACATACTTCTAAGAAATAACTATACATTTCTCAGATTGTAAAGGTATATATCAATATAAATTCAATTTTCCTCTTTTTACTGTTCTCAGCTACTTTACATATACACCGCCAACAATGTACTTTTAAAGCAGACACCATTCAACAGTGGGGGAAAAACAATCATAAAGATTGTGGGAAAAAAGCCAATTCTGCACACTATCATTGCAATTAAGGAACCCTGTGGATTGCACTCACTACAAATAAACACAACACAACTTATTTAACTATTTACAAATATAGTTTTTTACACAATCACTTCAAATGCATGCATGTATATCTCTACAGCAGCACAAAATAAAGTGATGTTTCGAAGCACATTACAATACCTTCTGGGAAAAAGAAGGTAACAGCTAAATATATGCAGTGTAATATTTGCTGCATACAGTTACCCAGCAGCACTGCCAAGAAATATTCACATGGTGCAAGTTCCAATTGGAAGTACTTAAAAGCAATTTATGAAAGGGTATATAACTGAATGGTGCGCCAGAAACTAGGTACAGCAGAATATTCCACCACTAGAGCACCCTTGGAAAACATTCAGCAGCTGTGGTCATCAGTATACCAGCAGCCTGTGAATATCTGAGTGAGATGATTACTCGCTGTGCAAAACGCCACATGTTTGCCACTGTAAAAATGTCTTATGTGGCTCCATTTTCCCTACTACTGTACCTGTGTGAATGACTGTATAGGTGTGTAAGCATATGCATGAGCACCTCTATGGGTGTGTTTGTGACCCCTTACATTAACTTAACTTAATATAACAATACAATTTAAACCAGACAATTAACAAACAAACATAACATAACTTATTTAATTATTTAAAAATACAGAAACAGACTGAAACTTGAACTTTTACAACAAAAAGAAGCACAATAGGAAACAAAGAGATGATTCCTAGAAGTATAGAAGAAGAGATTGTTGAAGAGGTACAAGAGAGGTGTAGAAATGCTCCTGTGTATAAATGAGAGGGCAGTAGTATTAGTACGATTTGCCAGTATTAAATTGATACAGTAGAACCCAACCCATGTACTTCCAGTGCTATTGTCTATTTACTTTACCGCTGCAAATATTGGGAGGAATGAGTACTGGTATCATCATGATGTTGAGCTTAAGTGCATGTTGTGAAATTTGGGAACAGTAGCTTGGTTTCTTATTCAGAGTTGTGCAGAATGTCTTAAGATTACTTACATTACTTTCTCAGAGGAGCAAACTCTAACATTAAAGGTATCATCCACTAAGTTTCTGAAAGGCCTAAAAGTACAATTGTGTATTTTCCTTTAGATGTGAAACACTATATTGAAACTGTGGGTTTAGAGACAGATTTGGAAGAACCACTTGTTATTCTAGTGAATGATGTGCCCACGAAAAACAACAAGATCTGTCAGGAACTAGTGGATGTAAATAAGGTAAAGAAAGCTACATTATATCTTAAACACAATAATGTGTATTATAAAGATTTAGATGTTCTCTAAAATGAATGGTCCCTACAATTGGACAGTATGAAAAAGTGGATAGAAGTAGACCTGAACAAAATATATGAGCATTTCAGCATCCATCTACTACATTCAAAACAGATTATGGGGAGGCCATGCAACAAGCTAAAAGACCCCCAATAGGTTTCTGAAGAAAAGGATCCTCAAGGTGTTTCTTCTCATTCTGATTTGAAAACAAAAGTATAAAACTGTTAGAAACACCTTCTTAAAAAACAACAGTACTTTTAACAAACATTTGAAAACTACCCCACAAACTCCTCCCAGTAGTAGTCACACAGTTTCTGACTAACACTGAATTTCAACCTGCACTCCTCTGGGGTTAATTCATACTTACTGAAGGGACCACCTTCATAGTGGGATACCTCAACCTCTTCCCCTTCTCTAGAGACAGCATGTGGTCCGTCCCATCACCTTATATATGTCTTCAAAGTCATATCTACAATCCCCCTAAGATATCCTCTGTACCACTATATCTACTTCAAATGCCAGACATAACCTGTTTATATCAAAGCCCTCCTTAAAGTCAGCCACCAAATCAATGAATATATGAACTCTTTCTTCTGCACAGCAGTGGTGCTCACACCTTTTTTGCTATACTCCAACAGCTATTTAGCCTAAAAGTGCACCACCTTAACACTCCAGCCAGCAGGACCCTTTTCTCCTCCAAGGTTCTCTTAGCCTCATCTTTTCACTCCTCTGTACCCAGATGGGCCAGCTACAGCATCAGGTCCCATTCAGCCTGTCTGTCCTTGAGGTCCTCAGGGGACTGGGTTTGGGAGGAGACAGTACTTCCTGCCTCATATCCAATAGAGAAGTCTGTCTCTGGGGGATCCCCTCTGGGGACTTTACCCACTCATTTCTCTACTCTTCCTTAAATCTACTACCTTTGGGGCCCTGATTCTGAGATCAACTACAATCAGGGTTCTCCCTTTTCAAGAGTGCTGAAGTAGTCCTCTTCAAACTCTTCTTGTGGTGCAGATTGCATTCTGTGCATGTCCTCCCAGGCTCTAAGGGTGAACTATTACTCAAACCTGGACATATAGGTGAGTAAATGGGTGAGTGAATGGTTTTATGTGTGTGTAACAGAGTGTTGCAGTCATTGTCTGGCTATGTGAGTGGTGGGTACATAAGTGCTTTTGTGGAACTATAACTGGATATGTAAGTGCCTGTCTGATTGTGTGAGTGTGTGCAAATTACATACTATTAAAATACATACTATAAGCAAGCACCCACATCTAATTTGAAACACATTCTTCTTCTTCTAGAGTGCTCGAATGCGCTGAGGCGTCTTGGCGCTAACTGAAATAGCAGAAAGGAGGACCTAAAATAAACTAATTGGAGGAAAACAGACATGTTTTCACGACTTTTCAAAAAGCCAAAAGGTTTGGAAAGGCTTTGATGTTAAGTGGGAGAGCATTCCAGGCTTTTGTTGCTCCCAACACAAATCATCTTCCACCCCAGGTTGTACCTATAGAACTAGGCACCATCACTGATTTGGCAGAGGCAGAACGTAGTGACCTCGCTGAACTATACCAGGTAAAGCTCTTCCTTAGGAAGTCAGGACCTTAATCATTCAGTGCTTTGTATACAATACAATGTGCCTTAAAGAGAACCCCTTGCCCGACCGGGAGCAAATCAAGCTCCCTCATGGGCTTCAAGACAGATTGGCACTTCAGAATCTTCAAAAGCATGTGGGCAGCCGCAGTTTGCAAAGTTTGCAGCTCTTTGAGTACGTGCTGGTGAGCACTGAGATAGAGCTCATTACAATAATCGATTCATTGATACTAGCTTAATAAAATTACTACACTTTCAGTATACCAATTTGTCTTTCTCCTTTCATGCTCACTGTATTTTTAGTTAATGTTCTCTTCTAAGCTCCCTTCTATTTTCCCTTCTAGTATAGTGTCTAGAAGGTACACATTTTCTTTCAGCTTACATACACTCACAATGTTCTATCTAAATATACTCTTATATATTACAACATAATTAACAGACCTGTAAAAGCTCTTTGCTGTCCTCCCAGTTTTATTTCCATGTCTGGTAACATCCGTTTTCATTCCAAATCTCCAGTCATAACTCATGTAAACCACCTCCTCTCTGAGTAGTAAAGCAGGTAAAATGGCTACCCCTCACCACTTGTTCTTACATATGCTGCTCTAGTTAACACATCAAAGCATTCCTTTCATCTTTCTTTTTGTTATACCACTGCTAAATGGTCAGTATTTCTTTAACCCATTTCCGTACTGCCTGTGAAGAAGCCCAGTTTGGTTGGGTTTTCCCGCAAATGCACGAAACCTACGCCACGGTCAGCATGCCCCCTCCCCCATGTAAGTTTGCGGCCTGGGTTGTGGATTTACACGGGGGCCACGCTGAGCCCCAGGACAGCTCTGTGGATTTCAAGAGTGACCCAAAAAATCTTTTTCAGGCATTTTAGTACCCATTAAACATGCTTACACCTCATTTTTAAGGCACCCATCATCCTTCATCTGTTTTACATGCTTCTTTTCAGCACTGGGGACCATTTTTTGACACATGAAATGGCAGCCACAACTTTTCTCTCAGGTTGTGCCCAGCTAATCAGGACCCTGCTCTGGCACGTGGAGCCACGAGTCCACGAGGGTGGATCCGGGGAGGGTCCGGCCCTTAGATATACAAATTTGGATTTTGGTTATTATCTCTAAAACTACTAAATGGAATTACACCAAATCACAAAATGGCCTCTTCTGGACCAAGAGCTAGCTTTCTGCCAAATTTGGTGTAACTCCGTCCAGTGGGTCAGGCTGTAGTCATGTTCAAAATTCCAAAGGGAATAACCATGGGGAAAACTCGTTTTGCCCTCCGCCCCCATTTCTCGCCCCCTTGATGGATCACCCCGAACCTTTCCAGACAGCAGCTAAAGTGAGTGGTGTACTAATTTGGAAAATTTAATGAAGGTTTGTCAAATGGCACAAAAGTTGTTGGCAAGTGGAAAGTAGGTCCTAACTATACCAACTAGAGTCCGCCAGTAGGATATATATATATATCCTTAACTATTTAAGTAACATTATAAGTAGTTTTAAATTAATATCAAATGCATTACTTATTTAAATTTACTAAATATTAAATGAATAATAAAAAAACTAGTAAGGGTGTTTATTTAATTGGGATTGAAACATATGTATATATTAAATTAATACATTTAAATTCTTTAGCAAAATTGTAATGAGTATAGTTTGATGAGTAATATTTTATTTTATTAGTTTTGGAATAATAATAATAATTTTTTCATATATATTTTTTTACTTTAAGCCTTTTTGTAAAACTTGATTTAAGAATCATTAAACTTTATTACTTTTCCCTATACTTTCCCATAAGGAAATCGCCACCCTGATGGTAGAGCTCTCCGCCTATGTGTGAAGAGATACTACTAGTAATGTTGCACTTGTAAATTCAGTCTTTAATGTCTTGTTCCTCTGACTTTTATTGGTGGAGACATGTTAGTCTGCACTTATGTGTAAATCTACACTTGGAAATGATGAATAGCAAAAAGTGTAGACTAGCACCTAGGTGCAAGTATAAACTTACACATAAGTAAATCTATACATGTAAATTTACCTTTATGAATCAAGCCTGTAGAGAGCAAAAGTGTTTCAAGATAGATGAGGCTAGTACTTCTGGACACATAATAGGTAGAATGCTGGGGAGGAAACCATATGAACAATAAAATGAAGAGTGTACTGTGTAGTCAATCATTGTAAACAAACTCGGCAACGGGGATCTTGAGAACCCCGTCAGTTTGGTATTCGGTAAGGACCCAACAGAGATCTTGTTCTTTGGCCTGATTTACACTTACAGTTTACACATCATACTGGAGATAGTAACTCATTAACTAAATCATTCTATGCCTAGAGCTCTAGGAAGTGACATCCAAAAATTGAATTGTGTGCCTCTTTCTACCACTGTACCATTAGATAAACCATGAAGTCTGGCTATTTCTTTTAGAAACACAATGTTATAACAGTTGCAGAAGATGGTGTGTGAGATAAGATGGAGTGTGGCATTTTGGTGAAATAATCAACCAATACAACGAATACTGTTCAATAGTCTAATCAAAATAGTTGCACTATAAAGGCCTTGGATATTCTGGGCCAACCTCTCATGGGTGTTGCAAGAGGTATAAGTAGTCCCATAGGTTTAAACTAAATTCAGTTGAATGCACATCGTACAAGATTGTACATATTGTTTAATTTCTCTTTTTAATTTTGCCCACCAGAATGTGAGTGTTATGAAAGTTCGGCAAACATCAGGGTGCGCAGCTCGCAGAGTAGCGTAACACCAGTATAATGTGTCATGTAAGGAAGACATAGGTAGGAAGATTTGAACTTTTCAATGTAATAATCTATCTTTTTGCTAATGGTTTTCTGGATATTGTGTAATGTTAGCTTCTTTGTCAATGGTTTGTTAAGACTGTGTCATTATTTAATGGGCCACAGTATTCTTGGAAATTCACTGTTGGGATAAATCGTCTGTTTTCCCATCTCGGCTTCTGGGCTGACAGCTCACTGTGAAGTGAAATCTGGAGGAAGACAACATCCAGCGTGCATGACGAAGGTTTCCACAATGCATGGACTTTACAATGCCTAGATTTTTATCTCCTGTCCAAACAACTATTTCATGATTGGCACCTTACAAAAAGTGCGGGCATGAGCAAAAAACAACATTGATGGCTAATTGTGTTCTATTGTAAATTGAATAATGATGCTCCGTTCCTGTAAGCTTTCAGGAGCACAAAGCAACGAGATGCCTGCTTTAGTACTTGGATCTCTTATCGATAAAAGATGGCACCAATTGCTGTTACAGAAGCATCAACTTATATTATAAACAGTGCGTCAGTGTTTGGATGTTAAGGAATGGGACTGTTGTCGTTGCGTCTTTCAGCCCCTTAAAATCTGCTTGTCACGACAGGAATTACCTGTTCATGGTGTACAGTTATTTTCCTGTTCCTAACTGCGTGTATCTGGTATCCAGTGTTTTGATTTTGGCCCTGACGTCACTCTAATCTAGTGTGTCCAGGGTGATCTAGGACAAGGACCTGAACTTTCCTGTGACCCGAGGGGCATACCAATTGGGGCCCTCATTGACTGACACTGGACTACTTTCACTGTCATGGGTTTAGCACATATGTTATATTAGGTATAGTTTTAAACTGCACTATCTCCCGGGTGGGCATCCTGGTGCTGAAACAACTGCAGTTCTAGCCTGGCTTAGGGCTGGCGGGTGGGTCTATTCGAAGAGCCAGATGTTCAGCTTCCTGTGGAACTCAAGAAATAAAGAAGCAGCTCTGATGTGTTGTGGCAGGTCGTTCCAGCCTTTATGGGCATTTTTGTGGGAGAGGGCTCGACAGCCGGTTCTACTTATACGTTGGATGTGTGCAAGTAGAAGTCCGGCCGAGCGTATGTGTCTGGATGGTTTGTGAAGTGAGATTCGGCTAATGAGGTAGGCTGAGACCATGTTATTTAAAACTTTGAAGGTATTCGTGAGAAGTTTGAAATGGTTTGTTTGTGTGTTGGGAGTCAGTGGAGCTCTTTAAGGTGCTGTGAGCCTGTGTGATGTTTGATGTGTGTGCGGCATGGTGGGTTAAGTGTGATTTTGGTTGCCGAATTCTGAATGAAAATTTGTCTGGTGAGTTCTTTGCTCATCCCAACGTAGAGGGTGTTCCCATAGTCCAGGTTGCTAGTGACTGGGGCGTGTGTGATGGTTTCACAGGCCCTGGTTGGGATCCATTTGAAGGTTTACCACAGATTCTTCAGGGTGTAGAAACATGAGGTTGTGACGGCATAGACTTGGGCGGTAAAGTTGAGTTGGCTGTTGATGATGATCCTGAGGTTCTTAGAGTGAGTGGTAGGGAATGGTGAAGGTCCAAGTTCAGCCAGCCACCTGGTGGATTCCCACTGCAAATGGTTCTTCCCAATAATCACAACTTCTGTCTTGTGGGGGTTGAGTTCGAAACAGTTGAATTGCATCCAGTTGGCGACTTTCGTCACGCAGGCGACAAACTTGTTCTGGGGGTTGGGAATCTTGTCAGAGAGAGAGAGAGAGTATATGGTGGGTGTCATCTGTGCAGGATAGGATATCGCTGTTGTGGGTGTGGATGAATCCTGCTAGTGGGATCATGAATGCATCAAAGAGGGTCGGGCTAAAAGTGAATCCTTGCAGTACTCTGCAGATGAGTTTACGGGTGTCTGAAGAGTAGGAGGCCAAACTGACTATGTTCTTCCGGTCAGGAAGAAGCATATCTAGGAGAAACCGGACCTGGAATTCCAATCTCATGCATGTGTCTGATGAGGATGGGGTGGGATACCATATTAAATGCCACCAAGAGGTCCAGGAGTATGAGGGCAGCTTTGACTCCCCTGTCCAGGATCATACAGATGTCATCTGTAGAAGCGATGAAGCCTATTTCTGTTTTGTGGTTGGGTCTGAAGCTGGATTGTGTGACTTTGAGGAGTGGGTGGTCAGTGAGATGGCTGGGGGTGAAGTGTTTGTTGATAGGTTTGATTTTGACTGGGTACAGTAGCAGGGGGATGGGTCTGTGGTTGGTGAGTATCGTTGGGTCCATAAAAGGCTTTTGAGCCAGGGGAGTACAGCGGCATGTTTCTATGTGTCAGAGAAGGTGGTTAATGTAATGGTGGTGTTCAGGATTGGGGTTAGTGCTGTGCTACAGGGTTGTAGTCCTTTGGTGAAGGCATGGAGGGAGCAAAGATTGATGTGGCACCATAGTGCCACATCGAAGGAAGGAAATGTATGGACTGCATGTTGGAAGCAGTTTCGCCGGTGGTGATGGCTGGCCACGTGGTCATGGTTATTACTTTGGATGAGATGGGAAGCCATGTTGCAAGGTCTGTTTAGTCAGGTTGGGGGTTGAAGTTATAACATAGGGTGCTTATCTTGCTGCAGAAGAACTGGGAGAGGTTGTTGCAGAGGACCTGTGAGGGAGTGATGTGGATGGAGGTGGCAGCTGGGTTATGTAATCTTTCATGATTGTGAAACTCTATTGACACTGGCATTAATGCTGTCTCCGAGTGCTGAGCATTTGGTGGCCTGGATCTTCTGGTGGCAGTGTCTGCGGGTGGATTTGAAGGTGTTTTTGTCCACTCTGTCTTGGCTCATTCTCCATCTGGAATCCAACTGTTTGCAGTGTTGCTTTGTCATCCTGAGTTTTCTTCTGCGTGCCAGCTGGCTTGTGGTTTGGATCTAGTAGCTTTGTTGGGCTTGAGGTGAGCCAGGGTGTCAGCAAAGGTGATGATCCAGTTGTTGAAGTTTGTGATGGAGTCAGGTAGGCAGGTGCTGTATGTGGGCCAGTGCTCCAAGAGTTTGGCAGTCCAGTCTTCCTCTGGGATGTTATTCCAGTCTCGGGCTGACCTAGCTGTGGTTGGTGGTTATTCTGTGTTGGTGCATGAGAGAGGAATGCTGACTTTTATGATGGCATGGTTAGTCCAGGTGAGCAGTGAGGACTTGTTAATTAAGATGCTGTCAAAGGTGATCAAAATTGGGTCCAGGAGATGTCCAGCAGAACGTGTGTGACCTTCCATGTGTTGGGTGAGTCTGAGGTGGCCTAGGTCATCTAGTAGTGTAGTCATATTGGAGATGGTGCAGTCTTCTAGTGGAAGTTCAGGTCTCTGAGGAGAATGAAGACACTGGAGTTGAGGATGAGGGGTGCAAAAAAGACCACGATTGTGTCAGCAAAGTTGGTGCGTGGTCCTGGCGGTCTGTAGATAAGGATGCTGCTCGGGATGAAGTTGTCTGTGATACAGAGTTTGAAAGACAGGTGTTTCATGTTGCTGGGGAGAGTGTCCAAGGAGGTGGTGCAGCTGATTGCATCCTTGACTACGGTCATGATTCTGCCCCCGGTCTTTTGTTGTTTGTCTTGTCTTGTGATCTTATAGCTGGGAGGGATGGCTGTGGCAATGTCAGGGCAGAAGTGGGGTTCAGCTAGGTCTAGGAGTAGCAGGCCCAGATCGTGGTAGTGCAGTAGGTCCCAGACCTACGTGCTGTGTTTTGTAAGAGAGTGAATGTTTAGAAGCATGCATGAGAGTGCGGAGTGTTGAGCGGTCAGTGGCTGATGAGTGTGTGAGTGCAAGGTCAGCTGTCGGTGTGGTGGTGGTAAGCAGTGGATGCTGGAGAGAGCATGAGAACTAGCAGCTGGCACAGGAGACCACCCATTCGGTGTTGTGTGGTGTGGCAGGAGCATGGCGAGCATTGGCCGGAGTTGACAATGTGGAGAGTTGCAGCAGGGTAGCGGTCGGTGGGAGGGAGGGCCAGGGTACCTGGCGCTGGGCACGGATGAGTTGTGGATGGGTGCAAACCTGCTTGCCTGTGGCATACCTGCTGTGGCTGCCATTATGTAGGTCCTAGGAGCGGGGAGGAAAGCAGGGGATGGTGGGCCTCCACATAGAGCAGTGGTGGTAGCGTATGATCCATAGTTGTGACCATATCATTTTATCTGTGTCAAGGGAGTGGAGGCCTGCTGTCACAATCATGTAAAGTTTCACATCTATACTCTTACCCTGTTCCTAGCACTAACATCCCAAGTATATTTAGTGCATGCTTTTGTGTCTTCCCTTCATGGTACATTCCTGAAGCTAGGGGAGAAGAACTAGACACTGAAATGAGGGGTGTGGAGACAGGGCTCCTTCAGAAATTTGATAAGGCCTTTTGGTTAGCAAGAGCTGCTGATTAGTCTTCCTGAAAACTGACAGTTTTCGGATGGTAGGCGAGAGGGGTCCTGTCCTTTTGTCTTTCCCAGATTACTCCTTCAGTTCGGTTGATGACAGCCAAGTGCAAAAACCTCACACCTCTTTTTACCTCTGTTGTGGATGCTCCAGGTTGGAGACTAACCAACTGAGGGAAGCATCACTCTACACAAAGGCTGTTTCTGGAGAGCAATCAATAAAAAACACTTGGAAGACGAACAACCTCTAGCAGGTTCCATTGTTGCAAACAGTGTGTACGTCCTCTGTCTGATTTTGGTGCATAAAAGTGGGACCCCACTAATCCACCGGTGGTTCAAGTTCCATGTCCCATAAGGCCAAGGATGGTGAGTGTTCTGCAGAATAGTCAGACGCCTGCTATGCAGCCACTGTTGGTGGGTGCCCAACAGCCAGTCTCCTAGAGGTGAGGGAACATGATCTGAGTTGGTATATCTTGCTGGAGGAGCTGTTTACCTGCTCTGAGGTGCCTAGAATGATGCCTACCCGCTGAGAGAGAGAACAAGTCTGCTTATCTTCCTGGAGGAGTGTCTCTCAATAAGGAGTGAGGTGCAGCATGTCCCAGATATCTGTGGGGTACCCAGAAAAGAGGACTGAGGAGAGTGTCTGGCTGATCTGCAGTGTTGTAGCCCCAAAGTCTCTCAGTGTCAGTTAATGGTACGAACTACAAGCCTGTAACACAATTGCTGGGGTCCTATTGGGGCTGTGACAGCATGTTAGATTTAACTTGTATGTTGTCAGAACTGCCAGAGGAAGTTTCTGCCTGTGCTTGGCCCTGCTTACTCAAGTTATGATCAACCTGTGCATAGCCACTACTGCCAAAACCTTGTGATCATTCTAGTCATTGCTGCAACTGCCAAGAGTAACCAGTCAGTGCAGAGGCTGCAGATACCTATTGTACTTGGCCCTTACAGGGCTGCGTCTGTTGACGTCATGACAAGCCAGAAGGGGCTGCACCTACCTGGTGTCATCTGGCCCAATTAGCACCCCAGTAATGTCCTTTCAGTTCCAGTGTGGGTCCATCGCCGAAACCCTGACTTCAGAGACAGTCATCATTGGTCCATCTGGGATCGCATCAAGACTGCCAACTCTACTTTTGCTGGATTTGCTAGTAAGTGAGGTCCCAGCAGCTGAAGCTCAAACCTAGAAGAGCTGCCAGCTGGCGTGCAGCCTCTCCCGCAAGAGCCAGGCGCCATTGCCAATGCAATGGAATTATTCCACTGCTGAGGGATGTGACTGTGATCTCTGACTGTGGTAACTGAGCACAACTAATTTGGCAGACGTAAAACACTGCACCTTAGCTTCAATCATGATGATACTTTATAACGCCTAGCAGGAGTCACCAAGATCTGGGGGGAGAACCTCAATCTGGGGGAGGTAGGGAGAAAGCAGAGAGAGGCACAGGGCATCATACCCAGAGACACTAAATTTTTTCCTGTTTGAGTAGTGTATATTATTATTTTCTATTGTATTTTAAAGTTTTTTTTAAGTTAACACTGGGCTGGACATTATTTTATTGAGTGTTTGTATGATTGTTGAACACTGAGCCCGAGCACCCCCACACGTCCCTGGAAAGCCTGTGAATCCTCACCATTGCTGTCACTGTGTGTGAAGTGCAAAAGGGGTTATACTTGGCCCAGTTTGCAGAGCCATAGTTGGATGGACCCAGGGAAATCAGAGACAAATGACTTCAACCCCATGGTTGAGGCATGGTGACCCCTGCTTGCCCCATAGTCCCCTCGAAAAAGTTCTGAAACTACTTCTTACTGAGGTCCCAAAATAAATGGGACCTCTCTCTTCGTAACTGTACTATGGGAGCAATGATCAATCAATAGAAGGTAAGGAAAACAAGTCCTCCTTTTTCTTCATCCATGGTGTTTCTGTTTGCTGTACCAGGGAATCTTAAAAAAGAGATGGATGAAGATTCAAACACACATTTCTCTTACTTGACATACAGATGATATACTTCTAATCGAAGGACTTTATTTACTTGTTTTTAAGGTATACAATAATGTAGTTTTTCCACAATATCTCCAAAGTTTTATGTTAGACCTGGCATCTTTTGGCATGGTTTCCTCTGTCTTTTTGCCTCCTACCTCCTATTTTTGACTGTGTGCTGCATTTCGTTTTTGCTGGTTTTAGGATTCCGGGCACTTTACCAGTGCTAAAATGCAAGTGTTCCCTATATAAAATATAATGGTAATTGGTTTCTCCATAATTGGCATATTTGATGTACTAGTAAGTCCCTAGTACAGTGCACCCTGTCAGGGACATCTTAAGGATTTTGGGGGCCCTGGGCCAAACATATTTTGGGGGCCCCTGTTCAGAACAGCTTTGAATTTATGATCCAATTTCAGCTCTTTCATGCCCTCTTTGGCCATGTCACTGACAGGGCACGGGAACACTGGTCCAAATTATAAATATGTTTACATCTAATATTCAGGGATAGTGATATGGGTTTCCAAAATTGTAACACAGAAGCAGCTCAGTAATATCACTGCAAATAATCTCTGCGACACCCTCCCATTTCTCAAATTTGAGGTCCTGTTTTGATCCAAAAGAAACTATTTTTATGGATGTTGCATAAAAATGGTACTTAAAACAATCTAGTTAAGAATTATTAAAGGTCATTAGGGCAAGACCCTCTGCAGAATAGAGCTGCATCTATCAGGGGGCCCCCTGAGAGTCTGGGGCCCTGGGCCAGACCCCACTTTGCCCATGCCTTAAAACATCTCTGCAACCTGTGTGCCCCGGGCCTGTAAATTAAATGCTACTAGCGGGTCTGGAGCACTGATTGTGCCACCCAAATGAGTAGCCCTGCAAACATGCCTCAGGCCTGCCACTGCAGTGTCTGTGTGTGCAGTTATAAACTGTCATTTCGATCTGGCAAGTGCACCCACTATCCAGGCCTAAATCTTCCCTTTTATTACATGTAAGGCACCCCTAAAGAAGGCCCAAGGTAGTCCCATGGGCAGGGTGCAGTGTAGGATATGTACAGTTGTGTTTTACATGTCCTCGTAGTGAAAAACCTGCTACATTCGTTTTTCACTACAGCAAGGTCTATCTCTCCCATAGGTTAGAATGGGAGCTGCTTTGTAACAACTTACAAGTGTATCTTCCCATTGGCAATAGATGGAAAATTGGAGTTTGGTGTCTCTGGACTCAAAATTTAAAAATACATCTTTTAGTGAAGTTGGTCTTTAAATTGCAGGTCTGTAAATGCCACTTTTAGAATGTTGGCATTTTCTTACTTTAACCATTCTGTGTCTCTGTCTGCCTCTAAATACATGTCTGGGTCAGGGTGACTGTTGGGCTGTTTGTGCATTCACTCTAGACAGTCACACAAAGGCAGCTGTGGTGTGCCCTGCATATCCTGATGGCCCATCACCAGGCTGATGGGCCTTCCTGAGCTAGAGTGGTGGGAGGAGTTTTCACTGACACCTGAATAGAGCTGTGCCTGTCCCCACACAAAGCAGTCTCCACCCCCCTGGATTGTGTCTGGAACCAGGGCAGGGAAAGGCAGGGCATTGTGCGCTATACAGACTTTCCTTTGAATTTTGCCTACTTCAAAGGCTGAAATGGGTATAAGTACTAGACCTCTGACACCATATACTCAGAACACTTTTGGGTTGAGGACATTCTGCCAGGAAGAAGAGCTGGAGTGCTGTCAGGAGAGACTGCCACTTTGCTGTTTGATTTGCTGTGCTGGTCTGCTGCTGCTGCTTCTGTCCTGGGAGTGCAAGGACTGGACTTTGCTTTCTTCATCCTGCTTCCAAGGTTCTCCAAGGGCTTGAGTGTGCTGGCCTCCTGTTAAGAAGTCTCAGGGCCATCAAAGACTTCAATTTCCAGAACCTGGGCTCTTCTGCTGAGAGTCCTGCTTTGCCAAGTGGTGCCAAATCCAGTTCCTGGGCCCTTGGAAGTGAGTTCTGGTGCAACAAGAAGAAAATTCCACGCATCGACTCTCAGCATCATTCCAAAATTAGTGCAATGCTGCAAAACTCAACGCATCGCCACTGCCTGCACTGGAGCATGGTCCCTGCGTGAAGCATTGGCCACGGCTTACAACACAGGCCCCAGCATTCCATCGCAGTGCGTCAGTAGAACCGCCGCTGAGTGAGTTTCGATCACTGCATCACGAAGTCCGTGATGCACTGCTCTGACTCCAACACAGTGCGTGCTGCATTGCTGTGGAACAGATGCAGTGCAACTTGGCTTTCGATGCATGGTCCCTGGGTGCTGATTTTTTCATCAGCACCGCACCTCAGTAAGGAACTGAGATAGCATGTCTGAAAGTGACGCATCACCACCCCTGAGACAGTAAGGAACCAACGCATCGCCTGGTTTTTTGGCATCTAATCTCCCCTGTGCCTCGCATCATCTTTGATTTTTGACGCATCTAAGGTACTTTGTCCTGATCAAGCGCAACCATTGATTTTTTTAGAATTGAACTTTATTTAATCTCTCAAAATTCATATCTCGGCTTGTGTATGTTGGATGTTTGTCGTTTTGGTCTTGTTTTATTCAGATAAATATTGGCTATTTCTCTTCACTGGTGCGGAGTCCTTTTGTAGTGTTTTCACTGTGCTACTGTGTATGCATGTACAAATACTTTACACATTGCCTCTGGGATAAGCCTGACTGCTCTGTGCCAAGCTACCAAGGGGGTGAGCAGGGGTTATCTTAGGTGTGTAACTCACTCACCCTGACTAGAGTGAGGGCCCCTACTTGGACAAGGTGAACCCCGCTGTCAACTAGAGACCCCATTTCTAACAATTTAAATTATTAAATGGTGGAAAGCCACATAGGTATTGAAAGGCCAAAGGTCATTACTAAGTGGGCAAACTTACTATTAAATGTGGTTTTCTATTTATAGCCTTCCTTAATATGCACAAGATTAAATGTTCCTCTTAAATCCAATTTTATAAAGATAGAAGCTGAACATATTTGATTGAGAAGCATTGAAATAAGTGGTAAAGCATATCAAGTTTTGCTTGTAAATAGTTTTCTGCTCGTGATCGCCAGAGCATGGACATAAGTGTCCATTCATTTGTGCATGAAGAATAACGGAGCTCCAGAGTGGTGCCAGTTATAAAGTCTATGAACAAAAAACAAGGGAACCCTACTCACGGGGAGCCTGGGTAAGTAAGTTAATGGGGAAACATTGGCTCCTGTGGAATAATAATACAGTATTTCTAATGCAATTCTGCACAATGGCAATATACAGGGTTAGTAGGATGTCAAAAGAAAGCTGGCCACTGACACTGAGGGTATAGTCAATGTGAAAATTTCTTTTCGTTTATATAATAAATAAATGAAATAAACAATATATACATAGGGCTTGAGAATCACAATATGATTATACAACAAACAATGATTACAAATAGTGAACGGTGTCCCAGTGAAAAAAACATTGGAACCTAAACTAATAGTGACATAATACGTGACATATGTACAAGGTTTCACTTGAAAACATTTTGGCGACCATTAAATAAATCAAAATCAGTTGGACAACACTTTATACAATCATAAGTGTTTGATAATAGTTCGCCTTTGTTAATTGCCGACGACGTTTCGACCCTATCTGAGGTACAGGGTCTCTTCAGGACCTAAAGGATGTAGGGACACCTGAGGGGAGGCCTGCACTGCCTAATGTGAAAAGCAGTGTCACCGTGAAATAAGTGAAGAAAAAACTCACAGGGACCCGGCCGGGCACCCTTGTGAGGGTAGTGTTAGGCAGAAAGGATGGCAGGGCCTGGATATCTCAGCGTTACTCGGGGCACTTGATATTCTCAAGGTACAAGAACCATGTGGGTTTCTCTGGCTGATCAGCAGAATAGCCGATCTAAGCTGCAGGCGATTGCTTCGTATATGGGCAATGAACGCCAAGGAAATAACAGGTGCAGCTCTTGGATAAGCTGAATTAGCCGGTGTATTTCCCCCGAGTGCTGCTGGAACAGTGGAGCGTCCGTCTCCCTGTTTGGTGCGATTAGTTTAGGTTCCAATGGTTTTTTCACTGGGACACCGTTCACTATTTGTAATCATTGTTTGTTGTATAATCATATTGTGATTCTCAAGCCCTATGTATATATTGTTTATTTCATTTATTTATTATATAAACGAAAAGAAATTTTCACATTGACTATACCCTCAGTGTCAGTGGCCAGCTTTCTTTTTGACATCCTACTAACCCTGTATATTGCCATTGTGCAGAATTGCATTAGAAATACTGTATTATTATTCCACAGGAGCCAATGTTTCCCCATTAAGTTATAAAGTCTATAGCACAGTCATACTCTATATGAGGTGGTGATTCCTCAGTCAATTTTTCATTAAAGTGTCTAAAAAGTTGTGATGGTGAGAAGGCAACAGGGTCATATTTTGAACTGTTAGTGTGGTACCAGAAAATTGTCTGACGTACATATTGTGTCCTAAATATGGTATATAAAATATTGCCCCACTTAAGTAGATAATAGTAAAACTACATCCAATGAGACAATATTTTTGTAAAGAATAGTTAGGATCCAATATGTATCTCAGATGATATTTCTGCACACAACATTCTGACATACAACCCTGGAGAAAAATATTCCAAAGATACCAACCTCTGTTAAAGAGATGATCTTTACAAAACAAGATGATGGTATTGGCCCAATTGATAGCTGTATTGTGTGTGCATGACCATGTTATGCCCAAGGAGATGAAAAACATTAGTGCATCAATAATGTCAAAGGATAATGATTTCAAATGTCCTCATAGGTTGACCATAGCTAGCTTGGTGTTACTCTGAGTGATAGCCCCATATGTGAGATGTGTCCCATCCACAGGCCTGATCAATCAATCCATCAATTAGGATTTATAGAGTGCAGGTAATCACCCAATCTGGTATCTAGGCGCTAGCGGGTCCCTGAGGCTCATTCGTACAGCCAGGACTTGAGGGCCTTTCAGAATTCCCGAAGTCAGGAGATGGACCGGAGCTGCATGGGGAGGCTGCGATATAAGAAAAGGAGCATCCTCCACTTCTGCTTCGGTATAAGTGGGGAGTGTTGGCGAGTGATAGGGAGACGGAGCATAATCTTCTTGACGGTTGGTGAAGTTCAATCGGTGGTTGATGTAAGTGGGTCCTAGGTTATGTAGAGCCTTGTGCGCTTGGTTCAGCAGCTTGAATTGGCATCTCTTCTGTACGGGGAGCCATTGGAGTTGCCTGAGGTGGGATGTGATATGGGTTAGTCGGGGGAGGTCGAGGATAAGTCTGGCTGTGGCGTTCTATATGGTTTGAAGTCTCTGTAGGAGGTGTGCAGCTATTTCTATGTAGAGAGCATTGCTGTAGTCCAGTCAGCTGTTGATGAAGGCCTGTGTCGGGAAACATCATTTACAACTCATGCCATACATCGCATGCCATTACAACGCAAGTCATTACAACGACGCTTTGTTACATCGCATGCCATTACAACGCAAGTTGTTACAACGACTTGCTGTAGGGGGCAGAAGGTGTTGGATTTGTTGGATTTTCAATCCAACACCTTCCCTACTGTTGCACACACTGGAATTGGAATAGTAAATTATACTATTCCAAACTCCAGTGCCCCCCTATAGCAAGTCATTGTAACGACTTGCGTTGTAATGGCATGCGTAAAAAACGCATGCATTGTAACGAGTGCCATTCCCTGTGTCATGGTACATATCGTGTGCAGGGGTAGCCACTTGATGATCTCACTTAGCATGTGCAAAGTGAGGAAGCAGGCGGAGGAGGTGGCGTTGATCTGTGATTTCATGGATTCCTAGGTTTCTGCTGGGATCGGAGGGTGTTGGTATAGGTCCTAGGTTCGATGTCCACCAGGAGTCATTCCATGGGTCACTGTTGCTGCTGAAGATCAGTACTTCTGTCTTGCCCGTGTTCAGCTTCAGGCAGTTGTTTTTCATCCAGTCTGTGACGCTTATCATGCATATCTGGAAGTTGGTCCTGGTGGTGGTAGGGTCATCAGTGAGTGAGAGGATGAGTTTGGTGTCGTCTGCGTAGGATATTATGTTCAGACCGTGAGATTTGATGATGTTGGCCAGTGGGGTCATGTAGGCATTGAAGAGTGTGGGGTTGAGGAATGAGCCCTTGGGGACACAGAAACGATATCCTTGGGTTCGGAGGTGAAAGGTGGTAGGCGGGTCTTCTGTGTTCTTCCAGTGACAAAGGAGATGATCCATCTGAGAGCATCCCCTTGGATGCTGATGTGGTGGAGTCTTTCTATCAATGTGTGGTGGGATACAGTGTTGAAGGCTGCCGAGAGGCCGGGGAGGATCAGGGCTCCTGTTTCTTCTTGGTCGAGGAGAGTTTGGATATCATCTGTGACTGTGATCAGGGTGATCTCGGTGCTGTGATTATTGCCAAAGCCAGATTGGGAGGTGCAAGTAGTGGTTCTGCTCCACTTGTGTCATGAGTTGTTGATAGTCTTCTCCAGTATCTTGGCTGGGAATGGGAGCAACGAGATAGGCTGGTAGTTTTTCAGCTTGCTGAGGTCGGCGGAGGGTTTCTTGAGAAGTGGTCTAACTACAGCGTGTTTCCAGGAATCTGGAAATGTTGCATTGGTGATTGAGGGGTTGAGGAGGGTGGTGACTCCCTGGTCGATCCTTTGGCTTTCAGGTTGAAGATGCAGTGCGAGCATGGGTCTGTGGAAGCTCCTGAGTGGATGGATTTCAAGATGGGGTGGTGTCCTGGGTGGAGAGGAGGTTCCAGGTAGTCAGTCTGTGGTTCGTATAGGTTGTGGTGTGGGCGTATCTATTGAGGAACTTCATGGGCATGGATTGGGTTTTGAAGTTTCTGTATATGTTTGCAATCTTGACATGGAAGAAGTTGGCGAAGTTGTTGCACAGCTCTTGTGAAGGTGTGATGTTGATTTCACTGGCAGCCGGGTTAGAGAATTCCTTAACGATGTTAAAGAGTCCCTTACTGTTGTTGCCGCTGGTTTCGATGTATGCAGCTAGCGCTGTCTTATTTGTTGTCCACAGTAGGCACTGGTAAAGGTTGAGGGCGGTCTTGAAGACTGCATTCATAAAAACACCTGTTTCTCCAGAATTCAAAAGAGCTATGCTATAGAGGACTGGGTTGGAAGTGACAATAAACCTGAACTAAAAAAGTGAGAAGAGAACATAGTAGGGCCAATGGAAGGGAATCTTCTTGAACTTTGCCTGCTATGCAAGACCGAGCAGGGTTATTTCCCGATAACTGAGCACAACGTTTCACAAAAGGTCCTGCCCTGGAAGACGGAGTAAATGCAAATAGTGGCAGTACAGAATCTAATATGGACAACTCATGATGAGTCAATTACACACAGCATCTTCTGGATGAGACCCTTCATGTTTCGCCTGTTTACTACAGTCGCCAGGTCCCCAGTACACCTCTACCTCCCAGAAGGAATCTTTCTTTGCAAGACTCCAGGTATTTGACTGTATGTTAACAAGTTGTCATTAGTGTGACATAGGGAAACTTTACCTACTCTTTCTAACCCTCTTAGTCTGCATACTGAAACAGTGTAACGCTACAATACAAAAATTACACATGGTTCAAATTTTTAACCATGTACATTGCCTATCCAGTTATTGCTTCATCATCATGTCTCATACTAGTATGCTAAATACCAGGATGGGGTCGACCTCAGTGGAGGGAGTACTTTGATGCTTGGTTATAGCGGGATCTAAAGATGCTATGAAACAATACCTCAAGGCTACTCCAGTATCCCATTTATTCGGTGCCTATAGAATAGTTAAAAATAGGAGAAAGTGAATACTGCTGGATTTTATTTGCCCAAGCATTCTGCTTATTGACATGTTTTAGCCATTTGATTCTAAGCCCCTATGGGTCCATAGCTTTCATTAGTAATCAATTTTAATCCCTAAGAGTCAGTGCTATTAGTACTTACCCTAGCAGTCTAAGTGTGATACAGGGTAAAGGTTAACTTAGCTGGCACAGTGCACACAAATAAAATTGCCTGCTACTAGGAGATAGAAGCAACATATATTCATCCATTCACACTTTAATATAGACACACCTGTATTTGACCAGTCAAACAAGGGATGCACTACGTAACATGGAACCTTTTAAAACACCACAATTAGCATGCAATTAATAGATGGGTAACCATGCACATATCTTGATGGATTTTGCACCACAAAGTATGTTCCGCCATTACTGCCTGGTAAACCATGGGCTGTAGAATGTAGCAGACATCATATAAATACATGTATCTTGCAAGTAGTTAATTGTGGCACACTACACTGCAAACCAGAGTGATAGCATTTGCGTCACACACGTGTTGGTTCTCAACTTCACCCTATAATTATTGGGCCACATAAGAGTAAAGAGGGGCATGCCTCTGTAATTGTACACTGTAAGTCAAGGATAGATAATGTCAAGTCTATGAAGGCTCAACAGAGACAGTTTAGGGTAATAATTGTAACTGAAGATGAGTGGAAATGCTTGTTCACCACACTTATCTGATACTCAGGTCCCAGAATGTTCTTCTGAAGGCCATTAAAAAGAAAATTAAGGACCTCATACACTGTGATATTCAAAAAGAGACTTGCATCATAGATAAACAAAGATATAGACATGAATATTAAATAAAATAAGAAGAAATATATTCCTCCATTTTAACTTTTTCATAAAAACATAAGGATTGTGCACAATCAGCATAATATTCGGGTGAAAAGGAAACAAGTGGCCCACACAATGTATCATCACTTTATTAGATAAAGATCTTCTGTTGAAGGAACAGTTACACTAAATGGGGTTACTTTACTACAATTTTTTTAAATAATTTCTTAATCAGTATTATGTCAATTGTCTATCTCCATATATATGTGTGTGTGCTTTTAAATATTCTTAAAATATGTGTTGAAATCATAATAAGAAAATGCATATTTCCAAACACTATGTAAACCTGTGTTGACTATTACTCTGTGAATATACACAACTTTGCAACTACTTCCCAAAGATCTACATGGAACACCGAATTTAAAAAACAAAGCAATGGACTTGTAAATAATGGTATGATCTCTTGTATACCAATTTGACCAGCCAGACAGCAAGGTGAGCAAGTTCCATCCTTACTATGATGTTTTTGGGGCAGATCTTCTCCAAAATAAAATTTTGAAAAAATGGTGCAAGATAGTGCAGTTGTCAAAGAAATTAGCCAAAAATCTATATGTTTTATAGATAGTTTTAAAATAATTAATAATAATATTGGTCTAATAATTTATCACATACCAAGCCTTTCAACAACATTTATAAAATAATGAGGTGTATTTCACAACAGTGGAGGTGTACTTTACAATTACCCTAAGAAATTACCTACAAATCAATAGGTTTTACTGATAAGACTAGTACTAATGGGCTCATCTTATTCTTCGCAAAGTACATAATGAATCTTTATTCTCATCACTTCATTTTCTCATTCTGTCCTTTCCATGTAGATTATCAGTCATATTTTAAGAGTGACAGCATACTCATTGGGGTGATGATGGGAGAATAAGGAGTTATACCAATCTTACAAACTCAGACTCTAGACAATGGACTTCTGGCTCAGGCCACTCTGAAATTACAGGTTTAGACCACAGAGATCCTATGCAGATCTTATCAACACTATATAATATGAGCTACTGAGAAGTAATGAAAGCATTTCTGCCCGTTTGGTAAAGCAAATAATGGAACTAAATCCCTAAGGAATCACTCCCAAACTCATCACTTAAAATGAGATAGTAGGTGTTTCAAAGCCTAAAGATAAAGTACTTTTACAATGAAACCTCACTAACATCATTCTGTTAATTTACAAAATATAATGTTATTCTTAAAATTAACCTCAAATGTGGTGTCTTTTTATATAATCCACTTGATCCTAATAACTATAAAATGAATATGTAACTCTGAACTGTGGCTATGTCAGACCTTGCGCAATACCATTATTGTGATCAAAAGTACCAATAATATCCGAGAGGTGCTCAAGGGAACAGTTGGGAAATGGCCACCCACGTATCCAAAAGCCCTTTGTGACCACTGGTACACAAAGAGCAAATCACAGAACAAAAACCCGTTCCCGAGCACAAAGCAAATTTATATCATCAAGAGATCAGTCCAGACAAATATTAGTCCAAATCTTATATGACATTATTCTTCTTTATTTTCTTATCTTGTTCAAAGCCATAAGTTCTTTACAAGTGGCTCATAGCAAGAAAATAGGCGTAGCTGGTATGTCCGAGATGTAGCCAACACGTGTTTCGTCTTGGGAGTATCGCCCATCGACTTCCTCAGGGCAAACGTGAATACTAAGGCAGTTCCGCCGGATTCCAGGCAGAACACTCTAATTCGGTCCTCTACTACGACGGGAGTACCAGTGGCGGCTGGTGAGATTTGAAAGTGGTAGGGCGTAAAAAATCATGTCCTGCAGTGATGTTGCCTCGCTAGACATTATTTTTATTTCCCTGGCGTTGTGAATTTGCATACGTTGCCTTTTACAGCAGCTATATATCTGACAGAATTTCTTTTTTTAAACAGATGTGCCAAGGATATTTCTCCTTTTCAATATGCAATACATTCCTTTTTAACAGGTTTGGATCAATATGAATGACAAGGTGAAAACAGAATATATAACGTAAACATGTAAAAACACTTTCTGATTGCTCGCAACATTCCGGCCCACTCCCTCCACTGTGAATGGCATTTTCTAGTCTCATCAGGATTAAAGCACATTAAACTGAAAATACCCTTCACAGCTCAGAAATGGATTTTCCTTTTTCCGATGCTGCCAGCTACATATCCGTCTCACCAGCAGAAAAAAACACAGTCACTAGCAGTTTTTACAGCACGCACCATACTTCATCAAAAACCGGTGCCAGAAAATGAAAACCTCATCTGCCGGAAATAAAATCCGGAGCAGGTGCTTGGAATGTCAGAACGTATGTAACACGGACTTGCACAGGAACGCCGCGCTATCAGTAAAACGCCAAACGCTGCTATTCATCGCGTTTATACTCGCAGAAGATTTCATGCAATCATGTAGCAGTATTAATTATGCCTGCCAATGGTTATTTTGCATATTGCCAAAATGCCAAATTAAATGACACGGATATGCAGTTCAGCGCTAAACTAGAAAGAGCCCTCTCAGCTAATCTTGCTGTGCATTCCGGCTCACAAGTATTCTTTGCAGACGACGCGCGCTGCACTGCACAAGTTCATGCATGGATTCTGTGCTCATGCACGTCATATCAGACAAAAATAAATGCACAACATACGCCCCACGGTGTTCACCAGTTTTACGGCGTCGTGTGGGCCTCCCTCTGCACTGAGGCGTGTGGTAAACACAAAATAGACGCCGTTACCGCCATTCTACACTGAGGTATATCACTTGCATCATGACAGGCATCCTAGACTCTTGCTCACACATCGTTGTCCCCGCCTCTTCACTACTGTAACACACTGGTCACCCTTCGACCGCCCCCCCTCAGCTTCAACTGCCTCTTCCCTTCTACCCATTCCGGGCATTCCCGCTCCATCTACCCCCTTACTCCATCTCTTCGCCTTCCTCCCTTATATGCGCTCACCTCTTGCACCCCGTCCCCGTCCAACCCTCGTGACAGAAACACATATTAAACCTCTAGCCTGCTTTTCCACCACAGAGTGCCTCGTGTACTGTGCAAACCTAGTGAAAATGAATGAACACTTTTATACTCCTGCTACTAATGGTGGACCATTTCAAAGGGCAATAATAAAGCTAGGTGTCCAGCATGCACCCCTATCCGCTGGTTCAGAGATAAAATTCCTAGGTATCCTGCTTTTATTTTTGCTGCATTTAAACTTCGGAACAAAGTTAGCTATGGAAGTGCGTTCCTCTGTAGCCCGGGGCAGAGGAATAATATTTAGATAACAAATAAACTGACCTCCAACTGCCCTCTCCAGAGCGCTAACCATGGCCTAGTGATGCCCGTCGGTTGGTCGTTGAAACCGGTGGCTGAGGCAACTTCATGCCTGCTCAGCATTTATTCTGCAAAGTGAGTGTCAATAACACTGTTGCTGTGCACGGCCGTACTCCATTTTCTTTGGGTATTCGCCGCTTTCTGACAGATTAACAGCTTTTTCCAGAAATTTCCCCGAATACGGACTTCTGCCTTTCATCCTTAGCTTTTTAGTATTTTAAAGGACAGTTCGTTGTGTAGTTTTACAAACGTTCTCCTCCGTGAGAAAAGTGACCTTAACAGCGCCGCTGCTCAGAGTTTATATAGAAGTAAACGAGGCGCCTGGTTTACTCAAAGGTTACATCTTTTATGCCCAAAAGTACTCCAAGGCGACAATACCCAGAGTCCTCTATAGTTGCCCCCCCAACACACCCCCGGAAAAAACTACCAGTGGTGCGTACAGAGGAAAGAAAGATCGAATTTGGCCTAGATTACCGCCATTCCGATATTTACCGCACATTTACAAAAACGAGGACAACAAAAAGTAAAACCATTGTGGACAACAAAGACAACAAAGAATTGAGCCGGTTCATTGAACGGTGCACAATATCCCTGATTAGGCTGTAGTAGTTGATAAATGTTCCAGCCGACTCAATCCGCAGCAAGCAGTCACGCCAGTTTTAGTTTATTACAGAATAAGACAATGTGCCCGGCTCACAGTCGCGGCCGGCATGACTGGCAGGTGGGGGGATAGGGGGTGGAAATGGGGTCATCCCGGGGGGGGGGGGTTTGTTTAATTAAAAAATAAATACATAAAATAAAACTTAACTTACCGTCCTGCGCCGCTGCTACCGCTTCTGCATGGGTCCGACTCCCGCCGTCCTGCATTTCCATTCCTGCATCGTCATCACCAGCCAGGATAGGCAGCCTCCCTCCCTCTCCTCCACCAATCACAACGCTGCAATGGCAGCGTTGTGATTGATGAGGCGCAGAGGAGCGCGCCCCACCCGGGCCATTTTCTCTATGTAGGCTGCTGCCTCCGACGACATCAGGATCCTGCTGGACAACGGTGAGACCGCAGCCCTCATCCTGCTGGACCTCTCCGCCGCTTTCGACACTGTCTGCCACCGCACGCTACGCGCACGCCTCCACGACGCAGGGATCCGAGACAAGGCCCTGGAATGGGCCACCTCCTTCCTCGCCGGCAGAACCCAGAGAGTCCGCCTCCCACCATTCCGATCCGAAGCCTCCGAGATCATCTGCGGCGTACCCCAGGGATCGTCCCTCAGCCCAACACTGTTCAACATCTACATGGCCCCGCTCGCACGCATCGCCAGACAGCACGACCTCAACATAATCTCCTACGCCGACGACACTCAACTGATCCTCTCCCTCACCAAGGACCCCTCGCCGCCAAATCCAACCTCCATGAAGGGATGAAGCCCGTCGCCGATTGGATGAAGATCAGCCAACTAAAACTGAACACGGAGAAGACAGAGGTCCTCATCCTCGGCTCCAACCCCTCAGCCTGGGACGACTCCTGGTGGCCAACGACGCTGGGAGCAGCCCCGACACCCACCGACCACGCACGCAACCTGGGAGTCATCCTCGACTCAACGCTCTCCATGGCCAAGCAAGTCAACGCAGTCTCATCCTCCTGCTTTTAACACCCTCCGCATGCTTCGCAAGATCTACAGGTGGATCCCGACAGACACGAGAAGAACAGTCACCCAGGCCCTCGTCAGCAGCAGACTTGACTATGGGAACGCCCTCTACGCGGGAGCCCCGGCCAAGCTCATCAAGCAACTGCAATGCATACAAAACGCCTCCGCACGCCTGATCCTCGATGTACCACGCCACAGCCACATCACCCCCCACCTGAGGAACCTGCACTGGCTCCCCGTCGACAGGAGAATCTCCTTCAAACTCCTCATCCACGCACACAAGGCACTCCACAAGACTGGCCCAGCCTACCTCAACAGACGACTCCTCTTCTACGTCCCCAACCGCCAACTCCGCTCCGCCGACCTCTCCCTCGCCACCGACCCTCGCATTCGAAGAACCACCACCGGCGGCAGATCCTTCTCCCACCTCGCCGCCAAGACCTGAAACACCCTTCCACTAAGCCTACGACAGACCCAAGACCTGCTGACCTTCAGGAGGCTACTCAAGACCTGGTTGTTCGACCAGTAGCAGCACCCCCCCCCTTTTTTTTCCCCCCAGCGCCTTGAGACCCTCGCGGGTAAGTAGTGCGCTTTACAAATTCTGTGATTGATTGATTGATTGATTGCATGCAGCAGCCTACATAGAGAAAAAGGGAGAGTGGGCGGTCCTGCTCGAGGGCAGGGGGGGAGTGGCTTGCCCACTGTTGTGCATACTGCCTGTTTGGTCAGCCCCAGGGCTGACCAAACAGCCAGTACGCACAACAGTGGGCAAGCCACTCCCCCCCTGCCCTCGAGCAGGACCGCCCACCCCCAACCAGGCACTTCTGCTCTCTCGCAGTGCGAGAAGGCAGAAACATAAAATGGTAGTTATTACCATTTATGTTTCTGCCTTCTCGCACTGTGAGAAAGCAGTGGGGCAACGCCCCCACGCCCCAATGGGGGAGCCGCCACTGGGGAGTACTCTCCTGAATCCGATATATATCCAAACGCTTTTACTTGGAATACAAGTGATCTAGAGATATTTGCTCATACATCTGACTGTATTTCCTGGGATACAAGTTCCATTAAGACCCATACTGAATGTTATTAATTACACGTTCTGCCTGGAATCTGGCGGAACTGCCTTAGTATTCACGTTTGCCCTGAGGAAGTCGATGGGCGATACTCCCAAGACGAAACACGTGTTGGCTACATCTCGGACATACCAGCTACGCCTATTTTTTGCTATGAGCCACTTGTAAAGAACTTATGGCTTTGAACAAGATAAGAAAATAAAGAAGAATAATGTCATATAAGATTTGGACTAATATTTGTCTGGACTGATCTCTTGATGATATAAATTTGCTTTGTGCTCGGGAACGGGTTTTTGTTCTATAAAATGAATATGGTCTGCAGTTGGTTGGATAAACATTTCCAAGAAACATTCTGCCAGACAGTATTTTAATAAGGTATCTGGCTCAAGCTTCGGTGCATTTACTGAAAGTATAACAAGGTCAGAATTAAAGGAATGATTGTACACAGCCCGTTTACGTGTGACAGCGCTACTAACCTTAACAGTAAAGGCTTACAAAAAATGCATTTTTGTTAGAAAATAGACACCAAAGAAAATGTTACAAGCGGGTAAAAAAGACAAAGCTTAACCACAAAGTAGAAGGTAAAATGTGGGAAAACTTTATCTGTTAAGATCTCAAAGACTCCATTGAAAATGTATAGCTGTAGACTAAGGTCTTTCATTTGTACATAACTACAAAAGCTTCAAAATAGAGAAAAGGCTCTTTTACGTGTACAGAAGCTACAAAATTTGTTATCTTCTTTAGAACTGTTGAAATGTTTTATAAAACTGTATTTAATGTATAAATTATTTCAACAGCCAACACCCATGATGCACATTTCTGCAATGGAGTAATATTGGATCAAATGTATGTGTTGTGCAATGAATATTAATCCTACTCTTTTGTTCTCATACTTTTTATGAAAGGTGATAAACTGCATAAGCCAAATAATGGAGGATCAGAAACACTGAAAGTACCCTGCTAACCATTTAGTTCTTCCTGTGTTACACAATTTACATAAGATTACTGAAAGCCATTTAAAAGTACCCTTGTTGTAGACCTTTGTAGAAAGGAAAGTTAGAATCTGTAAGACTTTGATAACACACTACCATATACAACCACTGACCCAGCTATACAAGTTTTATTTGAAACATACCATACATTAAATTTCAACACTAGGAGCTACCAGTATGACTCAGTGAGGTAATCACTAGATATGCAGTCATCTTCAGATCACATGTTTAAATCCCAGCAAGGCCGACTGAACATTCCATCAGTCTAATGTTGGCATATTGAATATCATCAAACTGAGTAATAGTAATAGCTGTATTTTATAGAGTGTCGAAACATCAGAACCATGTTATGTAAAGAGCAAGTCATAATTATAGCTCAAATCAAATACTGATTATCCCTCATCATCTCCTGAGAGCTAGGATAGCCTCACCCCTTCACCTGGTCCCTCAAGTCAATACTTTCATACAACCACAATTGATTGTGAGAACCTATAAAGGTGCCTACATTTCTTCTCTCTCCTAGTCAAATATTCCTGGATAAAAGGTAATTAGGCAGTCCATTGCCCGCATTGAGGCTCCATCATGCATGAAGAGCTAATCATGTGGATGCTGTTGTTACTTGTCCCTCACATAAGCTCTTGATTACTCTTAGGACATACCATCAGGTTCATTCAAGGATTCTAGTAATTCCTCCCATGAGTAGTACAACCAGCTGCCAGTTCTATTAGATTTAGTAATGTATTTTGTAAATGTAAATTACTAAAGAAATCCTTCCTCAAGGTACAGGGGCTCCAATTTTGACCAAGCAAGTGCACAGGGTCAGTGATTTTGATCCTTGTAGGGTCTCCAATGACCAGATAGGTCCTTCCAAAGATGTCCCTGCACCCTCCTCTTCTAAAGCTTTTCAGCAGAAGACATTGATGATGTCAACTGCATGTCCCAATCCCCAGAAAAACCTTACAAACTTAGGATAAATGATGATTGGTTTGAGTCTGACTTGATTGCTGGACAAATGTAGGATAAATAATGATTGGTTGGAGTCTGACTGGATCCCCTGCCCAAGTTTCTTTTTCCCAGGGGCAATGAATCCTCTTGATCCCAAATCTAGGGAGCACTTGATTTGGAAATGAGATCTCAGACACTCAGTTCCAGCGAATGGCTCCCTGCCAATCACATCAGTAAATACATATGTTGGTTAAACGCTATTTTCATTCATAGATTTATTAGGAGCACAATGGAGATCAAATGATCCCACTCAGCCTTTACCAGAAAAATTACAACTCGCCTCCTTTCCATACATGATTGCCTGGGAAGGACCCAAGGAAAGGTGTTTCTCCCTCTACTTCCTTGTGCAGTGTGCCCTGTAGCATTTCAGGCAACTATCGTTAGTAGCCTGGATACTACAATACTCTTTATCTGGCTGCACTCGTTCGATTGCTGAAAAGATTTCAGAGGATTCGAAATGCTGCAGCGAGACTCGCTCTGAGTCTGCCCCAGTTTTCTTTCATTTCTGCTGCCTTAGAATCCCTTCATTGGTTACCTGTGAGTAAACAGATTAGCTTAAAATCTTTGTGTCTTGTTCACAGAATATAGTATGGGTTTAGACCTGGCTATCTCAAAAAGAAATTCTCCGCCCATGTTCCTGATCACAATGTAAGATTCTCTGATGCCTCCCTATTGGTGGTCCTGAGAGTTAAACGGGCTCGGGTCAGGGGAGGTCCTTTTCTATAGCAGCTACAAGGATGTGGAAAGGGCTTCCAATGCCTATGCAGAAAACCTCTGCCCTTTTATGCTTCGGCAAGGCCTTCCAAACCTGGCTATACTGTCAATAATCTTCCAATTAGCGTCTGCTTTTAACCTGGAACTGTGCCAGGACACCTGTATAGGTATTAGTGCACTCTATAAATTTAGTAACATAACATACCATAACATTACATAGAGCACCCAAGTGCTATCAAGATAATTTTCCACTTCTCTGTCCTCTTGGGTCAGCTCACTGAAGGAATTAGATCTAGGCAGACCTTGAAGCTATATCCGGCTTCTCCAATGTACCATCTGTATGCAGGATGGTGCCCAATGTATCATTTCTGTGGGGTGACAATAGCCCATCCTCTAGCCATAAGGCACTGACTAGACTGGCTAGTAAAGGTAACAGTGACATTTTCAATCGCAAGTGCATCAAACAGTTGTCCAGTCTCTACATTTATCACCATCGACAGGTCTAAGTTATCCATCAAAAGCATATCATGAAAGATTTGGGTCTTGAGGTCAGTCTGAGTTTTAAGGCATGAAAGAAATGAGTGGCAGAACAGGTAAAGGGTAGAGGCACACAAAGAAAGGGTATTGTACCTTTATGAACACACACATGCTTGGGAAGTAGGCAAGGCTTGGTTAGAGATCTTGGAGGACAGGCACAATGGAGACTGAGGCTGAGAATGAGGGACTTCCATGGTTATACTGGGAACAGAGCTAATCACAGACTGCCTGCATCATAGCCCTCCATATGCCTAGGTGTATTTCTATCCTGTGCAAGTAAAGGAACAGCAACAAGGTGGTACTGACACCTCGCAACCTCTTAAGTTGTAGAAATCCCACCTCTGTAATGCTGTACACAATGTGAGACCTTGTTCTTCTGTTGTTTCCTCCCTTCTCACAGGTTTATGCTTTTTCATGCCTCCAGAGAATCTAATGGATGGTGCAAGATCCATTCCTCAGAAACCTGAAATTCTGCAGGTTGCTAGACAAACACCATAGCCTAAGGAAATAACTACTGCTAGTTATTTACTTACCTGATATATTATCTTTGCTCACTTTAAGTAATTATTGAATCTTTTTCTTGCTTTAGACATATGAGATCATGGCTGGCGTGCGGCCTGTAAATCCTATACATGCTCTATTCCTGCTATTCCCATTCTAACAGTGAGGGGCCAGCACCTTCCCGAAGACCAGGCCATCTTGTGCTGTGTTTTACTTTCCCTTACCCCCAATTTCCTCCTTTAAACGTCACAACATCTACAGGATTCATTCTAGTGTCCAAGGGTTCTGAATTCACACAGGGGAGGACTAGTGGTCTAATATTGGATTTTTTAACCTTCCTTATACCTATATCATAAAAGTGTCTTGACAATCTGCCAACAATATTATTGGGTACTCATCATGTCCATTTGGAAACGGCCATCATGACAATAGCTTCAACACTGGCTCCACCGATTTCCAGAGGTATCAGAACTGCCATCAGAAAAGCAGATCTCAAATCCCAGCCCACTACAATCTACCATAAAGTTAAGCCTCCTTTCTGCGTTAAACTGTTTTCAAAGATGGTATTGGTGGATAGTCTGAGTGGCCCTATTACTTTCCCATTTACTGTCAGTTAGCTGTGATGCCTCCTAACCTATTGCCCTTTCCTACAAAAAAGCACCCTGATAGACTACAAAGTAAGGTAAATAGTTGAGAATGTAGCCATTGCATCACCATAGTTCAGAGAATATTTCTTAGGTTACTCATCCTCATACAGAAAATAACAGAACTCACTCAGACCCAAGATGAACCTCCTTACAATAAAGGTAACAATCAGGCACTTTAAAAAGGAGGGTCTACCTCCTCAGGGATATCCTTATCATTGGAGTATTGAATGTAATGCTTTAACTAAAAAACAACTTCTTCCTGATCCCTATTTTCGAGCTCCACCAGAAGGTACTGTGACATCTCACTAAGTCTTTCTGAGCGGACATCACCCACATACGGGTGAGAGACATCTTTCAATTTTTACCTTCATCACTTCACCTTTAGCTTGTATATGATGGTACAAAGGACAGTGCTCAAGGAGCTTTAAATATTCATTTAATGTGTACCTCCTTGTGTTGCCTGAACATGAACATTTTCTATGCCGGCACAGAGAAACTGTGACATTTTTACTATAGATATTTAGTTTGGATATTATACCCCTTCTGATCCTTTGCCTATCAGCTGTGTATTCAGGTGGTATAACCCTCCAATTATCACAAGAATTGCCCTTCATGTCTTGCTTAAGATGTCATTTAACTACCAAACCTGTTACCTTAATGGAATGCTGATTTCCTTTCTGTCACCTTGTGGCCTACCTCAGTCATGTATGTTTTGCATTGTATGTGTTTTTTCCAACAGAATGTCCATTGTTCTCTTATAATCAAACAGTCCATTCAAAGCTGTCATGTGGCTTTTCTAAAAGCTGACTTCAGTCTTTTCTTTTTCTTAAATTGTCACATCCTTCTCTCTTTTGAGGATAGAAGAGAACCTCAAAAATGCAAACCTGTGTTTTAAACTTTTGCTTACTACACACTGATGTAGCAGTACCATATTTTGATGCTGTAAAAATACTGCAAATTATTTTCTCTTTAATGAAAAATGAGATCTTTTCAGGACAGGCTGGAGAACCCAGATAATGCTAATTGAAGCAAATGGGTTCTGCCTAGTTAGCCTCCCATCCCCCCGGATTTTTCACTACACGGTTTTTGGACTTTTACTGTGAGTGAGTCTCACCAACTGAGTCTCACTCATGGTAAATTCTTTGGAAATAGACTGAAAGAGCTGATCTCCAGTCTACCTTTCAAGATAAGATCCACTGCAGCGCAGCTAGGGTAAAAGGCCCTGAACTGCTTAAACATTAACACATGCATGTGCGCCTGTGTGTGAACTGCCTGTGTGAGACTATCGTCTTGCACAGCCTGGTATCTGCGCTCATATTGCCTGTTGCAGAAGGAATCATTCAAGGATTGATACTGGCCTGGGATAGGCCTTTTAATGGGATTGGGCATTCATAGTGTAAGTCTGTAGCTCTTATTGAGAGTCTGTGCAGCTTAGCAGAATTAGACATTCTAGACATAAACTGCACCAAAGTACAGTTTCACCCCCCTTACACCTACAGGATCCAGAAAGGCATCAATCTTCAGGTAAACATGCATCCCAAGTGTAGATCCACAGTCACATTCATCATACCTACACTCCTTAGGGTACTTTGAGGATTGTCATATTTGCCTGGCTCAGCCATAATCAGATTCCAGGCTTATGTTCACCCTACTGGGCCAAATTAATTACTCTGCTGTGCAGGAGGAGGGTTAAAGCCCTCCTCACACAATAGTGCCATTAATAGTGCTCAACCCAGTTCTTAAGAAAGGAATGTTTGGGGGGGAATCTCCATCTATTTATTAACTGTTAACCATGAAATATGAGCTGGTAAAGCCACAGCACATGGAAACAAACAATGGAGGCCAGATCTCTAAAGCCAAACACAAGACAGGCTCCCCTCAGAAGTATTGGTGATAGGAGATCAGGCATATGTGTCAGTTTGAGGGCGAGCTGAGGTTCCTAAGGAAGGTCTTTTCATAGACCACTTGAAATTGCTATCTTAAAATGTCCCAGAATACTGTGCATGAGGGTTGGGATGGAGAAGAGTTAGAATGTGGCACCCTAGGATTGGCCAAGGGCATTTTACTTTAAGACCCTTACACTCTCACTTAAAACACCTGCACAAGGGACAGATTGTTGAGAAGGCACTGGACCTCGAAGCGATGACTGAGAAAGAAAGCCCAGCTGGAAGTAGAGCCCACCTGATGAAAGGATGGACATGGGACTTCCAATTCAGATGGCATCCATGACCAGGATGGGTTTCTGCAGGTCCAGTGGTGGTGACCTCCTCATGCCCCCTGAGCAACAGTTGGCAAAATGAACTTGCTGGAGACACTGGATGGTTCCCCTGGGACTTCTGTGGACTAGCCGCTGACACATAGGTGCCCTTCAAGTAGCCTGGAGGCTGTGGGACCTGGTGAGTGCAGCTGAGAGGGTGTTCTACTTGCTGACTGTGGAAAATGTCCCCAGCAGAAGAGAGCATCAGGAGCCCGGGCAATGGACAGGTCTGGCAAGGGAGCAAAGCCAGGCACCCCAACAATAGAAACAAATATAGAGGTTAGAAGCCCTGAGGGAAATGCACCCGGTGGCTAGGACTCTCTACAATGAGCAAAACAAGCCCAAAATGAACAAAATATAGAGCTATAAAAAATAAAAGGCAAAGCCTGTTCCCCGGAGCAAACAGGCCAAGATTGAAGCATGTGGCACTTCACTCAAAGATTCATTCAGGGAATGCTCAGCTCCCAGGGGTTGGTACATCTATAAATATTAAATTTGGGTGGGAAGGGGGCATGCGTGGGGCCCCTCATCAAGCAGACCTAAGGCCCTGGAGACCCCATCTCCCCAGGCCTTATGCAAAGCACCCCTTCCCCTGGGACACAACAGAGATCAGTGCTGGGTACATTGCCCTCGCCTATGCCCTAGTGTGGGGGGGGTGGGACATGCCCACCCTTTGCCTCCTGTTGGTGTCCAGCGCAGGCAGGGGAGAACAGAGTTGCTCCCGCATGTGTGCAGAATCCAAAAGAGTGTTGCTTGCTCCTGCCTGCTGCAGGAACGGAAAAGAGTGTTGCTGGCTCAGCGAAGGCACAGGGAGCTGCCAGGGTCTTCGGGGGCATTCTGGCTCCTGTCACAGCCCCCACTGAGACAAATTGCCTGTGGATACTCAGGTAGGACCGGGACACCCATAATCCAGAAAATAAAACGTATGGCGGTGCTAGTCTGCATATGGAAAAGGAAATGTGGCGTGAAAGCTAATAATCTATAATTCAAGCTCCATAGGACAATCAAACCATGGCTGCCCACAATATTCCCAGAATTACCACCAGTAAGCCAGCGCAAGCACTATGCTAGTGTGAGCACCATCATGCAATGCTTGCTCACAGTGTCATGAATTGCGACCATAGTGCAGTTGCCATCAATATAATAGGTGTGGGTACAATGGATGCCCACAATACATTAAGGGTTAGCATATTTGTGCACCAGATGCCCACAACATAGCAGAAATTACATGCAAACTGCCAGAACTATAAATGGGCCACTGATTGAAAGAATATGCTAAGAATTACCACCTTTGTGCAAGGGTGAACATTATGTCAAAGTTAGGGACAACTGTACAGTGAACGCCCACATTCTGCTAAGAATTACCTGGAATGACCCTAGCTAACAAGACCCGGGGAAGTCACATTGTCAATTGCCATAAAGTTTCCAGCATTTTGAATGAATGAATAAATGGTATTTAATATAGTGCTCAGCTACTCAACAAGAGTGTCACGGCGCTGTGGGAGCAAGGTATGTTCTGCGGCGCAACTAATTCCTGAAAAGCCAGGTTTTGAGATGTTTTTTAAGGGTAGCCAGGTCAGTTATGGCTCTCAATGACACTGGTAATCTGTTCCACGCTTGTGCGCCCAAAAACCCGAAAGATCTGCCACCCATGTGGGTCAAGCGGACATTAGGGGTGCGGACGAGATCGGAAGAAGAGGATCTTAGAGTCCGCGCTGGAATGTGCCGATTTACACGCTTGTTGAGATAGCTAATTCCTAAGCCATGAAGGGCTTAGAAAAATATCAGCAGAGCTTTGAACTTGATCCTTTCCTTCATTAGCAATCAGTGTATGGTTTTAAGGATGGGGGTCATGTGGGACCTGAGTTTGGGTCTAAAAATCGCTCTGGCCACGGTATTTTGCACCACTTGCAATCGCTGAATAAGATAACATGGTAGGCCAAAGTACAAGACATTGGCGTAGTCCAGTCTTGACTTCACCAGGGCTGGGACCACAATCTTCCTGATATCTAATGATAGAAGTGAAAGGAATTTTTTTAGCATACGAAGTATGCCGAAACAGGAACCTACCACAGCTTGCACCTGGGACATCATGGAGAGGGCTCAATCAATGAAGATACCCAGATTTTTGACCAGCGTTTGTGCTGAAAGGGGGGCGATAGCTCCTCCGGCCACCATAAACTCCATTTGCTCACTTCTGGCTGGCCAAAGGAGACAATCTCTGATTTATCTGGATTGCATTTCAACTGATTCACTTTAAGCCAATTAAACACCTTTGTGAGACAGGATCTAATATTGTCACCGTCAAAGTCGGCGCCTTTTTAACAGGTGAAAATCAGTTGAGTATCGTCAGCATAGGATATAATCTTGGCACCGTAATCCTCTACTAAAGATGCAAGAGGAGACATATATAGATTGAAGAGAGTGGGGCTAAGTATGGAGCCCTGGGGTACTCCTACATTAATGCAAGGCATGGGAGATGAAAATATTAAGTTACAAGGGCATGCACCACTCATAATATGATAACCTCTTCATCAACATTGTCCTCTTCATGTACATTGGCCAAGAAAATGTGGACATCATAAAGAGGACTCACCAGCTGGGGAGCACTGACTAACCTTGAGACATACATGGCAGCCAGTTAAGCTGAGCACTTGAATTTGATCTCTTTATTTAGCTTGGGTGCATGAGTCTAGATTGGCAGCCATTTTTGGAGATCATGCAGGTTTCATGCTAGGCTTGCAGAACTTGGCGGTGATCTTGTTGCGCTGAACCTTTTTAAATTATGTCCAATCCTCTCAGAGCTTGCTAGACAATTGAGAGTTGGACGACAAAAGAGTCTCCCTCATAGCTGTCAAACTGTATTTTGCATTCGCTCAGTTTATCCAACCCGCTTGAACTAGACAGGGCTAGCGCCTCCATCACTACCAATATTTCCTATAGTTCTCATCTCTGCTTTGGACGATGGCCTGTAAAGAAAAAGGGAAGCTGATGTACACTATATGAGAGACTTTGATAAACACTTGAGAGTGTTTAGCTCAGACCTCCATGCTTGGATATTGGTTTTCGGAAAGGAACTCAGGTGGACGACTGAACTTGGACCTGTGCATGCAATAGTGAGGAATAAGCATACAGAGACAATTTGTTGATTGTGAATTAACAATTGATGAAGAACGAATTAATAGTCCAAGTATCTCTGGAATACATAGAAACATTTAGAAACTAGAAGGCGAGCTGCGGCAGTAAGATTGCAAGTTGATTAAGCTTATTTAGTCTATGTGTCACTCCTTCCACCCTGGGATTTCGATTGGGCCATCCCAACACTACCCAGAGCCTTAATTCCCTATTGCAGAATGTACTCTCTTTCACAGCACGAGAAGTAGGTTCTGAGAGAATATTTGGATGAAAACCTGAGGAGTGACCTGATTTTCCAGTCAACATCTCATGCGGTAGCTCCTTTGTTCTTCGTCCCAAAGAAGTCTAAAGAGCTACGGCCATGCATCGATTATCACGGATTGACCAAGGTCACCATACCCATTTCCACTCTTCAAGGATACATTTGAGTTTATTCAGGGTGCTAAATATTTCATAAGAGTAAGACTCCATGGAGCATACCATATGGTCTGGATAAAGAAGGGTGATTAGTAGAAGACCGCTTTTGGACACCCTTTGGCAAGTATGAATGTCAGGCCATGCCCTCTGGCCATACCAATGCTCCAGCAGTTTCCCAGAGATTCATTAATAGCATATTCTCTGGCATCCTGAACCACTTTCATGTAGTATACCTGGATGAAATCCTGATGTTCTTTGCTTACCTTCCTGAACTTCAAGTCCATGTTTGCTCCGTCCTTCTACGTCTCAGGAAAAACCATCTATCCTATAAAGTGGAGAAGTGCTAGTTTGAAGGAACAGAAGCAAGAATTTGTGGTATTGTCTCTCTGGGAGTAGATTTTCTATGGATCCTCTTAAGATCTCTGCCATCTCGGACTAGCTGACTCCTAGTTTCATCAAGAAGACTCAGAGTTTCTTAGGACTGACTAACGTTCATAGGCAGTTCATAAAGTAATTTGCTGACATGCTTAGCCATATATCCACCACTTTAAAGAAGGAGAATGTAGCTAAAGGTTTTTCTTGGGCTCTTAAAGCCCAAGAGGTCTTTGTCAATCTTAAGAAGGCTTTCATCCAACCTTCTTTTCTCAGAAAACCAGATCCATCCAGGAAGTTATTGTGGTTACTGATGGTTCAAATTGTGTTGTAGGAGCTATTTCAGCTCCAGGAGGAGAACATCTGGAGCATCCATTTTTTATCCCTCCCATGTCTTGAATTCATGTGAAGCAACAGTATTCAGTTCTGGAACACAGGCTGTTGGCTCTCAAACATGCTTATATGCAGGCAGGGGCAGCATAATTTAATGGGAGCAGTTGAACCAATGCAGGAGAAAAGTCTTAGAAAAGTCTTATAATGTTCATTGGAATAAGACAAATATGTGCTGCTTCACCCTAGCAAGAAATACTTACCTTATGAGCTATCCATTCTGTAAGTTGTGTAGCTGTAGACTATTAAAAGTTTGCTTTGCAGAACGACAAGAAGTGGAAAATACTTTGACGCTTCGATGTCTATGTTATTTAATTGGATCAGAACATATATGTCTTATTCCAATAGACATTCTAAGACTTTTATCCCGCATTGGACATATATGTGTTGAATTCTAGAATATGTAACTCCCCTTACCCCAGTTTGGAGAAAAACATCGAATAATTATTGAAAAGATTTTTCTAAAATAATTTATTGTGTTTTTCTGCTCTACAGTCTTTGAATTAAATGTTCTTCATATGTACACCTGCTTTAGAATAATTATTTGTTCCCTGTAGGAGGCTGGTTCAGTATATGGTGCACACTTGTTGGTGATGCACCCTGCACTGAGTCCAGGCAACCCTTAGTGATAGTAGATGTAGACCCTGATAACCAAAGCTCTCAAGAGGTTTCTGTGGAGAGTAGCTAAGGGTTACCCAGGAGGATGTAAAGTGGGTGCATTTAGCACACAAGTCAGGCAGTGATGTTAACATAGGAAAGAACCACACCAGTGTTAGAAAAATAAGTAGTATTTATTACAACACCAGGCACTAAACTACTTTGGTATATCTCCTACCCGGAGAAAAATAATACACATCAAATACACTAGGAAAACAGGTGAGTAAGCAGATAAAACACATAAGCCCCTATAGAAGGCCACACCATATACTGAAGAAATAGGGGCCTAATTGAGACTACCACCCACGGATCTATAGGCCAGGGGAAGCACGGAACCACCCAAGGTAAGTTGCTAGGATTCCCTAGGCACCCGCGTGCAGAGGTGATGCCCTGGGTCACTGTCCATAGGATAACATCGGGGGTGGCGGTTAGGTTTTTGAGGATTAAGGAGCCAGGGGAAATCCATTGGAACAAGGGAGGTTGGAGAGCACCCCCACCCATGGATACCCAGAGAAGAAGAATACCTACACCAGGGAGTCCAGGTGCATAGGTGTGAAGTGGTGTAGGGACCGCCCGTTGGAGTCAATGGGGGACCTAGGCAGTTCAGCTGCTACAGTGACCCGCGGACCAGGTCAGTGGAAGCCAGGTGTGAATTCCGGATGAGGAGCATCTAGGGAGAGCGGAGACAGAGTCGAAGCCACCCAGAGTTGTCCAGGAGGTGCAGGGGCACAATGCCAATCCTTCTCAGTGGTACTTCACTCTAGGACAGAGGCCTTGAAGATGCACCTGGGGAGTCAAGCAATGCTGTAGGATCACAGGAGCCATCCATGAGCTGTCTTACGCTGGTTGACGAATTTCAGGAGGGTCAGTGGCCAGCAGGACCACCAACAAGCCATGGCAAACGCAGCAGACATGCTGCAGGATGGAATGCAGAGCCGGGGACCAGCACGGTCCATGGAACTCACCCACTACAGGTAAGTTAGGGCCGGCCCTCAGCTAGCCGGAGAGCTAGCAGGAATTGATAAAGACCCCGGAGGAACCCTCTGGCAGCAGGCACGGGGAGTCGCAGGAGGGCCCCAGCAGCAAACTGAAGATGGAGACCCACGTTGCAAGAGATGCAGAGGGGGCGTTGCTTTTGCAGCTGTGTGATAATTTAGGCTGGGGCTTCTTGGAGCTCGAAGACCTGCGGACTGAAGAGTCAACAAGCCTTGGCAATGGCAAACAAATGAGGTACACATGGGCTTGGTTCCCTCAGCTCCAATGAGAGATTACAGTCTTCCAAGTTGCACAGAAAACAGGTCCAACCTTGGGAGAGACACAAAACCACCACCTGTGTTGCAGAGCCTTGGAGAGTCTGTGGGACAGCAGGATTCACAAGTCAGCAGTCGTTGTTGCGGTGCTTGCGGATGCAGGAGAGTGACTCCTTCACTCCAAGGCAGATTCCTTCTTGCTGTCCTTGATGCACACAGAGTCCTTGTGACTCTGAGGGATGCATGGAGGTTGCAGGATCTTTGCAAAGTACGGGGACAAATTTGCAGTAGTAGCCCTCCTACCAGATGCAGTCTTGCATTGGGTCCCAACTAGCCCAGCAGCAGAGTCCAGTGCGCAGCAGCAGAAGAGTCTAGTGGAAGAGTCTTGCAGATTAATCTTGCAGAGGAATCTTAGTCCAAATGAATCTAGGGTCCCACCCTCAGGGGAGCCCTTAAGTAACCCAGGAAGGGGGTTGGACAGCTTCTGCAAAGACCCACCTATCGGGGGGTCAGGGATGCTACTCTGGTGGACTGACCAGTCAGATGCTCCCAGGGGCCTCTGCTTATCTTATTTTCAAGATGGCAGAATCAAGCAGCCACCTGGTAGAGCTCTTGGAACTGCCTGGGGGAGGTGCTGGACAGGGGGGTGGTCACTCCCCTGTCCTTTGTGTGGTTTCGTGCCAGAGCGGGAGCCGAGAGCTCCTGCACTGGAGTAAACCAGTTTATGCAAGTAAGGCACCAAATGTGCCCTTCAAAGCAGTCTGGAGGTGCTCGGGAGCACCCTCACCCTAGCCCAGAGACACCTAATTCTAAAGGAGAGGGGATAACACCTATCCTCTACAGGAAATCCTTTTTTCTGCCTTCCCCTGCCTGAGTTAGGTTCAGCAGCAGGAGGACAGGACAGTGTCTTGGGTCGGCGGCAGTACTGGCTTGCATGCACACCCTACAAGGCTACACAGGTAGGCATGGGCGATCCTCTAAGGAGCCCCCACAGCACACGGTATCAGGCAACTAGCACAAGAATTGGTGTTGTTGCATGATTCCAACATGTTTGATACCAAACATGACTAGATTCGGAGAAGCCATTATGTAGGTAGACATCTCATGTTGACCAGTGTCCACTACATACCTTAAGATGGCTTCCCTGCACTTACAAATCCCAGAGAATGAAGTCTGGGGTTTGTAGAGGTGCCTCTGCTCATGCAGGGGCACTCTCACACTTAGAACCATGCACCCTGCCCTGGACCTGAAGGGCCTACCTTAGGGGTGACTTATAGGGTCCAAGAGCAGTGACCGGGATATAAGGTGAACCTTATGTCTGCGGTGGAAGGTGCATGCACCATTAAACACAGGCTGCAAGGCCAGGCCTGTAGACACAGTCTGCATGGGCTCCCATGGGTGGCATAATACATGCTGCAGCCCATGGGAGACCCCTGGTGTACCACTAACCTGGGTACCTTAGTACCATCTACTAGGGACTTACAGTGGTACACCAGTATGCCAATTGTGGGGTGTACAAAGTACTTACCAACTCAACTCAATTTAGAGGCGAGAGCACTGACACTGGGGTCCTGATTAGCAGGATCCCAATGTACTACAGTCTAAACACACTGAACCAGGCAAAAAGTGGGGGCAATCATGTCAGAAAGACCCTATTTTTTTGCGTTCCCTGTTGATGCATTCTTCATTCTTTAATTTAGTTTGATGTGTGGTTGACACCATTCATGTCTCTATTATGAGTAATTCTAAAATTACTTGGTTGTACTTTATTTTGCAGCAGTTTATACGCATGATCTTGCAGGCACAAACACGTGTAACAATGCATGTGCGTGCACTCATCAAGTATTCGTGAGCATAAAAAA
Organism: Calotriton arnoldi; assembly: GCA_963921515.1. NCBI lineage: Eukaryota > Metazoa > Chordata > Amphibia > Caudata > Salamandridae > Calotriton > Calotriton arnoldi. The sequence goes on along the minus strand of CAWUFW010023747.1, from coordinate 12,550 downwards.
TGAAGCAGTCGCTACAGCTGCGTAATTGCACATTTGTTTTTACTGGGAGTTTTTTGGGCCATGCTGCATAGCATAAAGCTAATAGGTCCCAAAGGCCAGACACATTGGCTTTAAAAGTGCTAGTTTCACATGTCTCCCTTAAAACTAGCCTGTCATCACCACACTGCCCAGATTTAGCGCCTTTATTGTAGACACTGCTGTATGGTCTCTACCTGATGGTGGAATGTACACATTACTCAGAGCCCTCATGTAACGTCTTGCTATCCTGAGTGGAGGGGAGCAATGACCAGACAATACAAAGCTGTCCTGGAGACTGGGCTCCGCTTTGTAGAAAACCTTATAATTACTATTTATTGATAGAAAAGTGTTTTAGGAGCTTATGCCTGACTGATGTGCTCCAGCAATGTCTCGGAACGCCATGTGCAACGCTGGGGGGAGTGGAGAAAATAAGTCATACCGGTAAACCTGAGCTGTAATATTCGGATCATTACGTGATTTGGATAAATCCAGATTTCAGCGCAATTATGATTCATTTTCCAGAGTCCATACAGATACTATGGAAACGGGGATTAGCCCTTATTGCATTCATTCCATGTTATTCTCACGGGCTACATTTCTTTCTGATTTAATAACAGTTTGGGTCATTATTCCAGTTTTATGAATGCAAAAATGCGCTTTTATTTTATGGTTGTTCAGTACTTATATCCTGTGCTGCTTTTTATACTAAATGTTCCGAAAATGAGCGCCGATGTGCTTTATCCAAGCATGCCATGATTCTATAGTAAAATGGTTAATTGCCTACGATTGTGCTCTGTGTCAGCTCTCAACCTGCTCCTTCTAAGACTCGGCTATAATCGGACACTTTGCCTTCCTCTTCTGCTTGCGACTCGCACTGGTTATGTGTGCACTTTGATTTGCAACGGCAATTACTGGCCGCAGTGGACCTTTTTGATGTGCATATTCGTAGCCTGCGTTCACAAATCAGCTGTTCATCAGACCCCTCGTTCACAAATGCATGCACAGTTTGTAACTGGGCATCTTGAAATATCTCCAGGGTTTGCCGTTTAGAGCCACTAAAGTTTGCATGTAGTATATTTTTCATGGGGTCTGCAATGCCATGTAGTGGCTGTCCACTTTGTGGAAGTTGCATGGTGACTCTTGTTGTCCCAACACAAGTCAGCCTAGGCCTAAGGAAAAGATACTACAGCAACTACGGGGACCCCAATAATCAAGGTGAAAATCCAAATGATTCTTGCATAATAAAAATTAACCACATTCTACACACGGTCTATGGCACGGCCACTGCTACAGGTCACCTAAAAGAATCTCTGGAAACAATGCAGTGTCCACGGAGTTAGTTAGTGAATTCTGTTTACACTGCGCTTTCAGATCGGAAGCTGCTAAAACGGAAATATATAAGACGATGGGTGCAGAGGCACATACTCTTTTGTCGTCCTGGATAGCCTTGCCCTACACATCATGGGTACTCATGAACATTTTCTCAAGGGCCACAAAGTACAGTCTGAGGTGTGCTTGAGGGCAGCATTGATGCTGGGATTCTCCAGGGAGAGAGGGTGGGATGGGGGATTATCAGGTCATAAAATAAACCACACCTTTTTCAAAAATTACTGGAGAATGCTTTCTTCTTTCAAATATTTTTTCGCACATTTTGCATACATGCCAACATTTTCCAACTGGGAAGTGGGAGATTTAAAAAAAAAAAAAAAAAAAATCGGGGGACTATATTTTCCCTATTGCCTTATATTGAAACAGAGGGAATTTTAGACAGGCAGCCCCTAAACTAAAGTCATGTTTTCCTTAAAAAATCTAGTCTCCTGCCTGAATGGGTTATAGTAGAATGCATGATTTTGCAGCAGCTTACTTTACACTGTGTGTAGCCTGCACATTTTTGAAATGTTGTAGCCTATGTCATACTTTGTGTAGTTAATTTTTTAATGAATGATTTGCACACTGAGTACTTTTATAGGATGTAACCCAATAGCACTACAAATACGCATCACATTTCCCCAGTGCACCAACCAGGATTGAAGTCAATGAGCCTACAGTTACACACATAGACATCTAAAGTCTGTAGCTACCCTGCTAAGTGTCCCAGGTCCATGTGTGATGTACCGCCCAATTCCATGTTTTTTCTATAAATTCTAGGACTTGTAGCATTATGTATTCCATTAGAAAACAGTAGTACAAATTCAATTATTAAGAAAAAGTCTGGACTGGAGCAGTACATTGTATTTGGACCTGTGAAACTTGGCACCTTTGGTAGTAATCAGACTGTGCTTTCCTACCAAAACAATGCATTTTCATATATTAGTTCAACTTGCATACATTTTTTATTTAAGATATGTGCATCACATTTATATGCAGTTTCCTATAGGTTAAGCACCAATAAAGTATCACAGAATATTTTTTTAATTACCTGCTCACCCAGTTCCCACACTTACTAACCCAGCCTATTATACTTATGTTCACAGTTCCCATACACTTCCACAGACCAATCAGATAAGTCTTCACCTATGAACAGGACTTCCTACCTGGCAGCAGAAGCTGAAGTAGCTGTAGAAATAAAGCCCATAGCCAGAAGAGCGTAAAGAAATGCATCATAGTGACATTGTTTTCTTTTTCTCTGATTCTGGGTTTTGTTTCTACAATGAGTTCAGCTTTTTCTATTAGCAGGGCTGCCCTGAACAAACAATAAGCTGAACTAACTATAGAAAAAAAGCCAAGAACCAGAAAACGAACTTCCTTTGTTAACAGGAAAAAAGGGAACTCGAGCGGCTTTGTTTCTCTGCTGCTCGTTCCCAAGGGAAGGTTTGCGGACCGCAAGGAAAGGCCTGCCAGCAGCCCCCGCGGGCCGTACATTAAGTAGTTGCCGACAAACATTAATGGCTCCTGTGACACAGAAGATAAGCAATCACCTTACAAAATAGCACAACATCTAAGATGCACCTACAGCACACTGTGTGTTGCACCCACCAGAGTGTAAAAAAACTATGCAGGTGGTAATGGCAGGAGAGCACTGTACAAGAAGTGGTTATTGCATGTATAGCAATATGTACTGAACTGTAGAGCTCCGATTTCCAGTGATTTCATTGGGTGGGTTGTAAAGGGCCCTGGTGGAGCTGGTTCTCCCATCTGTAAAGGACCTCCCCTTTGTGCCCTACCAACGGCGACAGCAACAGCCAGAGGAAACAGACACTGCCATCTCAGCCTTAGAACAGTGTGTTTATGTTTACATTCCACGTTCTACATACTTTTGCATTTCCAAAGAGTATTTGCATTTTCCAGGGTGTTGTGTTTCTTTAATTTGTTTCATGCAACATATTTCTCTTGAATAAGGCATAGTGTGTGAAGAGTAATTCCTATGTAGCTGTGTGAATTCAGGTTGTAGGTGGACCACAAATAAGAGCTGTGTAGGTCCAGATGAACACAGTGCAATTTTCTCACAGTGCCCATCAGTAGGTCATAAAGCCGTTCAGAATACATGCTCATAGCAATGAACAGGTGTGCCAAATACAATTATGATTGTATGCGAAATTGTGTGAAGAAGGCACACAACTGTTAAGATATTGACAAGGCGAAAGTTAAAAGAAAATGTAGTGGGTACAGGTGAGTTTGTGCTCTGTGTGTGGTTGGTTAGGATTGGTGAAGTGCAGGTGATACAAGAAAGTATGTACAAGAGGAGGTACTGAAGAGGAAAGAGATAAGGTGTGAAATATGCAAATTTAGTGTTTCAGAAAAATATGAAGACAAAAAGCGTAAACATTCAACAAAGAGACTCCAGAAGAAAGTGGTGTGAAAAGGAGAACAGGAGTGATTGACTCACTTAGGAGCAGATTTACTAGTTTCTCGCGCAGGGCAGCAGCCGCAAATGCTGTGTTGCATGAGAAGGGGAGAGCAGGAGAGGACCATATTTACAGAAATATGGCACTCTCCTCCCCTCACCCTAGCGCTGCAGCAGAAATATGCTGGCGTGCGCCACGGACACACCTTTGCACTATAGTGTCTAGCATAGGTTTAGACTAGCTTGAAACCTTTTCCCACTTTGAATGTGTGCTGTACAGTGCAGCACACATACAAAGTCAGAAAAGAAAAAATAAATGAAAGCATTTCTCTTTCATAGCGCCTATTTGAAATGGGTGCTATTTTCTCATGCTAAACCCTGTCTACATTTTTAAGTTAATACGGTTTAGCGTCAGAACCCTTGGGTGGTTGCATGGGAATGCCCATGCATCACCCATGGTACGCCGCCTTGGCACTAAGTAATACAAAACAGCCCATATTGTGCTAATTTCAAATGTTTTCCAGCGCTAAACAAGTTTAGCAATAGAAAGTAAATTTAAATTAGTAAAAAAAGATTTTGTATCGTTTTTGCGTCACTTATGTGACGCAAATACAACGTTAAATCTTAGTAAATAGACCCCTTGACCTCCTTCCACAGACCATAATAATGCTTTTAATATAGTCTGCTTCAAACATTCAAAAATCATATATATATATTCTTCCTGATCGCCCGTTGAAGGTGGTCTGCCAGTTTTATATTTCTACAGACAACACTGCTAATTTTTGTTTCGCATATACCTCATCATGTACCCACTATATCCAACCATAATTTTAGCCCCATTCCCATAGCACACGATGTAATGAGTGGCCAAAAGGCTCGTGTACTTTTTTCGTGATTTGAGGGGAAAAACTGATACAAAAAACGACTTTTATTCTCATAATGGCACCAAGGTGGGATGGAGAACTCTGCAATTCATTGACTTGAAACACTAGACAGCCACAGCTGATTGCATAAATTATCAGCATTGACTTTCCAAAATGTAAAACCAGTCCCACCGGAGCCGGAGCAGAGTAAGGAAAATCCTGCTAAGCGCAGTTTCGTGTAAATTCGTCGAAAGTGTTATTACAGCTGCTGAACCTCCAAGAAGCCCTGGGGGGAATATGGCAACAGTTTATTTGGCCAAGGTTAGCAGCTGCGTCGAGGGCTGAATACAGGCGCTATGAGGTATGTGCGCACCACGGCATGACGGGACGTACGCTGGTGGAAGGAACTTGTGTTAAATATCAGTCTCTTTATAAGGAAGCACTACCTGAAAAATCTAAGATCTGTACCCTTGCTTTCTTTCACTAAGAGGAACGAAATAAATATTTTTTTTAACGTAAAAAATAACAAACCCCCTGTCACAGACCAAGCCTTTCACAATAGATATACCATCCATTTTCCAGGAAGCTTCTGCGTGTGCCTCCTTTCAACAGGCATTGAAAAAGCCAATGTAGGTTTCTCTTTCTTAAAATGAAAGACATTCTAGGTATTTGCTGTGGGGGTGTAGAGAGGTGAAAAACCTTGAGTGGGGGTCAAAATGGTGGCGGATAAAAGGGGGAAGTCAAGCGTGGCGACCACATCAGCTGTGAGTGGGAGTACAATTATTAAGTAAACAGAAGAAAACACGCAATACATTTAACGTTGTGTTATACCACAATATCCTCATCGGCAAATTTAATATTATTAACTCTGCCGTGATTATATTTTAGGAGTAGATATTATGGTCACAATACATCTGCAGGTCAGTATTTCGATATACGACCATTAACATAATAGGACCAAAAAGAAGCACTTAAATGTAGGTAGCCCTGAGAGTAAGTCATCTCTGAAGGGCGCAATGAGGTGGCCAGCTCACCTGCCGGGCTACCTGCCCTGAAGATTCTGGCTACAAGAGCCAGGCGTCCCCTCACCGCCAGGGCCACAAGGAGGGAAGCTGGAGTAGAACAGGGCACATAACAAAGGCCTTTGGGCGGTCTGTGCATTTGAAGAGTCTACTGAACAAAAAGGGTGTCAGGGTACAGACAGGGAGCCATGCAAGGATGCACAGGACTTGTAAATGCACAGAGTTGCACTGTGCCTCTCTTCTGTCCTCCTCTAGCCTCACTTAGACATTCGCAATAGTACCTCAGGGAATAGGGTTGTGTGGTAATACCATTATCTCTCAGGAAATTACTGCTTATTTGCAGATTACCGGAGCCACATAGGGACATGCTGTAAAGTGCATGCTTAATATTATCACAAACACAAGTGCTAGTATTGTATGTAGGTGTGATGATACGGCGCATGCTCAGATGCCCCGCGCTGTAGTGAAGTAAACATCAAGCATGCTCAAAATCATAGGCTACAGCACATGCACAACTGTTACCATAAAAGAAAAGGAATCTAATACAGGCACGTCCACCCCACCTGACTGCACAAAGGTGTACAGGAAATCTGCAAATACTACAGGATGGTGCATTGCTGTAGCATCAAGACTAGGAACTTCCAAGTTCATTGAGATTGAGCTGGAGCTCCTTACTGAAGAGGCGGCAACAAAAATATAATCACCTCTTTGTCTGACTTGCTCACAGGATCCCTTTTACGACATCACAAGGGAGAGCATCCGGGTCAAAATCAATACCTTTGCTAAACCTGTGGTGAGGTTCAGAAAATGGGAGGAGAAACAGCAAACTATCAGAAACGTTCTCTGGGATGAGTGAACAACGAGTGGAGTGAGTTTATGTAGACCCTGGGGACAGGCAAGTCTGAACAAAAATCATGTGCTCAAATGTTGCCTTAAAGAAAGGCATAATTATGTAGTCATTCAATCTGTAAACATTAAACACTTCTCTCCAAGGTAACTCCCAAATGGGCATTTGAGCTGTGGCAGGAGCATCAGTCACACAGATAGAAGAGTGCAGCTAACCAAGAGGTAGCCAGCCAAGCCATCTGACTGTAGATCCAATACAGCAACCAACACAACACCTGTCTATTACACAGCCCCATAGAATTATCGACCAAGCCCCCATCGAGGGCCACTACAATAGGCCTAGAGTTCGATCTCTTATAGCATCTATGTCCTTGAGATGCATTGCTCAATGTGGAGGTTGAACGGAAATTTTTGGAAATGATTGCTATTCCACCTAAACCAGATAAAGGGCAGCCTACACCAACACCCTGTTCAGAGAGAAATGCCCCAATATCTGAAAGAGTGGAGGCTGTGCAGAAAAACTTACTAGCTACTGGGCGGGGAAACATCTAAATAAGCTATGATGATGCATGCACACTGCAAACAGCAGTAGATGAGCAAATAAAACCACAGGAACAGCATGGATAGAACATAGGGCAAGAATGAACATGTCAACAAACTAGTAGGTTGCGGTTAACATTGATCACAGGTATCCGAGAATTTAGCTACATTACTGTAAGAGGGAAAGAAGGCAACCTCACAGCAAACCCTCCAATTTGCAAGGCACATGTGGACCTAATCCAACATTCCTTCCTCCTTTTTCCTACCAGAATCCTATTCATCTCCTAGGTAACCCATCATGAAGTTTACCTTACATACTTAGCACTGTTGTTATCCCTTACATTCCACTCTTATGGGAAATGTAAAACTGAAATGTGGAATAATATTGGAATGTATGTTTGTTGGCATTAGTGGAGGGGGGGATCCGGCTTGTTGATTAAGGGATCTGCCTGGTGGTTAGCAATGCGACAAAATACCATGTTCATTATAGTTGATTTCCAGGACACATGCAGTTTGGAAGTTGTAGATTTCTTGGAGGTTTCAATAGAATGCCTTTTTAAAAAACTTTTAGAATATGCACAGGGCGTTTGGTAAATCGCAAAACACTCTTTTACGGTCACAAACCCTGCGAGTTTGGAATTTGCGCCCAGTAATCCTGTATATCATACAGAGATAAGAATGAATTTCCCCAAACTGAAGCATCAAAAATGTTAATCAAGCATTGGTATTCACTGATTGTGTAAAAGCATATTAACACTTGCTTCCTATTGTAGTAATCAACATATCGAAGACGCATAATTAGTTGAATGTGGCTTATCTTTGACTTTAAGAAGACATGATTAATTAGTTTACACAAACATATAAATTCAACCATAGATATGGTGATCAGGCATCCACGATTTGATGGTATAGCCTCAATTTTTCAACATCTGAACCAGCACATTTCAGTAAATTTAACAAATGTGATGGTTTTCAGCAAGAGTCGACTGAGCAGAGAGGGAAGAAAGTTTTCATGAGTCACGGAGGACATTATGTGTAAAACTTACATTTAATTCCTCTTTGTGCCACATTGTGTGTTGTTTCTATGTTTGTGAGTACTATCAATAAGTCATTCAGTTCCCAACGGTCGACATAACAATTGCCAGAGTCGGTCTAGTTCTGGCAACGTTTCGCACCGCATAAGGCTGCGGTTGGGGGGGGATGGGTAAAGTAGGATCTTTCCCAAGTGTGCATATTACTAATGTCATTTTAAGAAGACGGTTGGGCCTAGTACTGCTGGTAATATTTCCAAATGTGATTAATGCCCAGAAATACAGGATGTTCATGTTGTGTTAATTAATGTGTGTGTTGAATACAGACTTTATTTACATACACCAAGTGTGAAGTCTCTTTTGTGACTCTCAGTGTGTTTACTGTGTGAGAGTGCTGTGCCAATGCTTTACACATTGCCTTTGTGATAAGCCTGACCGCTCAGTGCCAAGCTACCCAAGGGTGAGCACAGGTTATACAGTGAGTGTAATCACCCACCCCTGATGGGTGTGGTAGGTTCTGCCTGGCTAGGGCCTCGTCTCGGCCACCCAAAACATGTCAGTTCCACCAAGTGTCTTGACAAACATACCACTAAAAAGTGTTAGTGAGACAGAGCCTAACTTTTACTAGTCTAAGGAAAAAGACAGAGCTTCAGAATGACCTATAACAAGATCTAAAAGCAGAATTCAAGTAAACTCCTACAACTCCATTTTGCAGAACAAACTAGGAGTAGAAAACAATGAACTACACCTGCCCATTAACGTGGCCAGCAACTCAAGTGGTCATTCATTTTTGAAGTTTTATGAGAAACTAATACAAATCTTACAAATCGTATTCCTCATACACTTAAATTAAGGATATTTGCAGAATCAGATGGGATTTCCAAAGCAAGGCTCCTTTCTTTGGCATTTCTGTTAAATAATTGTGCTGTAATAACTTCGTAGGAAAACAGAAGAATCAAATATGTTTCTGCTTTATTTGCTGTATGGAAAATGCATTAAAATAGTTGCATTTACTTTACTCCTCTTTCACGGCATGGCTTCACTTATTTCCATTCATAAATCATCAACGTGCTGGCAATTTGGCTTAGATTTATGAGCTTTTGGCCTGTGACTACTTGTTGAAAAAACAGTGAAGCATCTCTGGACTTTTCTCAAGCCATAATTATACCTGCAGGTTTAGGGGACATATTAATAACATCTCTGAGTTTTGTTCAAAGCATTTTTACATTCCTCATTCATTTTTTGAGGAGATACCAGAATAAAAAAGTAAGTTAATGGATAATTTATTACAAATAATTGGGGAAAGTGAAAATGCTCCGTGTTTTCTTTTCTTGCTCTGTTAAAAGAGCAACCGTAACACACCGTGAATCAACTTGGGACATGTAGCTTAGTGTTTGAGTTGCTGATAATGGAACCATAGTATCTTAATTCTAATTGTAGTTTTAGCACACGACTAAACATTTCATGATTTGGGGCAAAAAGCTATATGTCTTTAAGCCCGAAACTGTAAATATGCATTGTAATGTAAAGATGCAACGTATGCAAAATTAGAGAAAAGTGTAAAGTTTTTACTTTGGAGGGGTGAAATATACTATTCCCATTCTAATCTACGCAACAGTAGGGAAAGTGCTGGACATTGGAGAGGTTAAATTTACTATTAGCACTCCAATATGAGAAAAATCAGGGAAAGTGTCTGGTATTGGAGGGGTTAGATTTACTATTTTCTCTCCAACATAGACAAAAATATGAAAAGTGTTGGATGTAGGAAAGGTTACATATACCACTTTTACTCCTAATTATTGTTAATGACATATCTAACACAAAGTCATTAACATTTTTTTTTAAAATATATAGTATAATAATGAATAACATGTAATTTAAATAAAATATTAATAATACAAAACTATGTGAAAAAAACAACTTTAAAATAAATACACTTACCTCCATTCTATACAAAAATATGCACCATCCTCCTAAAATATTATAAATGAAACAATCATATTAAAATAGTAATTAAATGAAACAAAATAAAACCAATAATAAATATGAAATACATTTCACAAACTTGATAACCGCATACACCTAGCAACAAATTAACAAATAGATAAAATACATCAAATAAATACCATAACAAATAAGCAATTAAACAATTTAGATAACTAACAACCAGATAAATACTCAATTGATATAAAAAATATTTACCAAAAATGTTCATAATTTAAATTACTTTCTGCCCTATTCCTCTACAAACACAAGAACCTGCTTCTCAAATATAAATAAATAATTAAACTATACAAAAATAAGCACCCACCAAAATCACAATACACAAAAATAATTAAAATGATAATGAATCAATAAAACAATTTACATAGTTATTGACCAAATATTTAATTACCATAAAAAATAATGTAAAAAAATACATTGTATATATGAAATAGCTTCCCGTACAAACCACTAATAAATTATAAAATTAAACTATGTACAAAAAATAGTTGCACATTAAAAATAAAATAATTTAAATAACAATCCATTAACTAAATTACATAATTATTGACCAATAACATATTTAACATAAAAAATTAAAATAAAAAATCTGATTTATATACTTTGCCAAGCTATTCCCCTACAAACCCAACATTCCTGCAAAACATTAGAAATTAGTAAAGACATGTTTAATCAGTGATTTCATGTTTTAAAATTTATATTGCACATTAAAAATTACAAACTGTATTTAAAAAGCTTTAGAACAATTATATTAATAAGATACCTAAAATAAATATAAGTACTAATGTGGAAAAAAACCATACTCCAAAATTTAGACATCCAAATGTTTACTTTATTTGTTTCTCCACAGGTTACTGGAATGGAGACAGTGTTAAACCTCAATTTCATGAGGCAATGTGCCCACACAAAAAAGGCACCTCCCAAGCACCAAATAAGCAGGGTAATACTGCTTCTTAAGTAAATGGACCCCACACAATGACTGAGTTCTAGATCAATAAAAACGTAAAGGATTTTATAACAGAATTTAAAAATAGGCAATACAGAGTAAATGCCATGTAGGCTCTCAGAAGCAGTTATACAGAGTGTGTGAAATCAGAAATTATTCAAAGTCCCAAATGAGCAGCAAAATCAGTAAACAGACACACAGGATCACTAGTAGCATCAAGGAAAGCTCAAATATCTGTCCCGCACTACCGAAATCAAGGGATTTTTATACACAATTCTTGCATCGTGGTGTGAGCAAACATATCATTTCTTTAGCAAATCAGAGCACAAGAAAAATAAACGTCTTTAGCTTAACACTTAAGCACTATCCCATTTTCTCTAATAATTATTCAACACCCTCTATGCTAATGTCATCTGGAGATGTTAGAACAAATATGAAACACTTAGCAATAATACTTTCTCTGAATGAATAGGCCCAGTAAAATAACAGAAACCATCCATACTCATTTCAATTTTACATCTGCACCAATGGAAGATTCAGAATAAACAAGACAACTACAACAGTGGAAATAAACCTTTATGACAACAGTGCTCTGTAGAGCCTGTATGGAGAAGATGTGCACATGGGGGAAGCATAAGTGAGTGACAGATATAGCTTTCATCATGGACAAAATTGAGTTTTACACTATGTGGCCTAACTAAAACACACTTCTATACATCTTAAGAAGTTTGTTTCAATTGGAAATATTTTAATAAAGTATATACATGTAGAAACATGTGTTAGAATGCATAATACACATTATTATTGATGCACACAAAATATAAACTCCAATTTTTTTTCTGCACTTATGTATATTAAATGAATTAAAAAGCAATATTTACTTCAACTTTATTAACCCTTTCGCTGCTAGGCCTTTTCCCCTCCTGTGCTAAGCCTTTTTTTGGCTATTTGGGGTAGTTCGCGCTTAGGCCCCTGTAACTTTTTGACCACATAACGTATCCACGCCAAATTTGCGTCCTTTTTTTCCAACATCATGGGAATTCTAAAGGTACCCAGGGTTTGTGGATTCCCCTGGAGGGGACCCAGAAATTAGCCAAAATACAGCAAAATTTTGGTTTTGTGGGGAAAAATGCGAAAAAAGGGCTACAGATGAAAGCGTCTGGTTTTTTCCCTGCAAATGGCATCAAAAAAGGGGTTGTGGTGCTGAAATCACCATCTTCCCAGCTTTCAGGGACAAGCAGACTTTTGTCAGAAAACCAAAAACTTTTACACAGTTTTGGCATTTTTCTGGGACATAGTCTATTTTTGCTATTTTTGTGCTTTCAACCTCCTTCCAGTTAATGGTAGAAATGGGTATGAAAGCAATAATGGATCCTGGAAAGCTATACATTTCTGAAAAGTAGACAAAATTCTGAATTCAGCAAGGGGTCATTTGTGTAGATCCTTCAAGTTTTCTTTATAGAAACAAACAGTTAAATAAAGGAAAAATTGAAAAT
>CAWUFW010023746.1:0-70358 GCA_963921515.1 Calotriton arnoldi | reverse complement strand
TGTAGGAGAGTAGGATCTGCTTCACATGGGTACCCCCACTTTTTGCTGATGCTTCACTGGTTTTCGACATTAGTCTGGCTGGGGCCCTGCTATTCAGAACCCCAGCCTAGCTGTTTCCTCTTTAAAAGGGTCTCCATGTGCCTTAGGCACATCACTGATTGGGATCTGGAGTGCCCTTGTAAGTCCCTAGTATATGGTATACTATGTACCAAGGGCATAGGTACCTCAGAGGCCTGCCAGGGGCTGCAGCATGTATTATGCCACCCCTGGTAGGCCATCCAAACTGACACCACAGGTCTGCTACTGCAGCCTGGGTAAGGTGGTGCATGCACCCCTTACTGTGGTATAGGTTACCTATATCACTAAATGCATACACACATATAAACCTATAAGTCACTCCTAAGGCAGGCCTTATCAATCCTAAAGGCAGAGTGCATGGTTCCTATGTGAGAGGGTGCCCCTGCATGAGCAGGGCCCCTCTGCAGCGTTCGGAGACCATCTCTGATGCTGTTTGTAGTGCAGCCTGACCATATACTCTTAAACGCATTATATCCTCGCGGTAAAATGCTAACTATGGAATGGCTGCACCTAAACATGTCGTGTTTGGTGTCAAACATCTTGGAATACTACCCCCCGCCAATCCTGGCGGCGGGGGTAGCATTCCACCCTTCTAGAGGGAAAGGCATGTTAACTCTGACGAGTCCGGTAACTTCTTTCCAGAGCCCTGGCATCACAAAATGGATGCTGCTGCCACAGACACGAGTCTGGCCTCCTGCTGCTGGACGAAACTCCGGCAGGGGAGGCCTGGACAATAGGTTTCCTGTCCCAGGGAGGTGTGACCACCTCCCCAGACAGGACAATGTGTATTGGGGCTGGGCGGGAGCACTTTCGGGTGCTTTGAAGTCCTGCACTGGGGGCACATTTGGTGTCCCTGTGCATACCCCAGTTCAAACCGGATCAGGGGCTTGCAGCCCCTGCTTTGGCGCGAACTGGACAAAGGGAAAGGGGTGTAGCCACCCCTCTGCCCTGACCCACCCATAGGTGGGGCCACAGAGTAGTCCATCCCCTATTTTTAGAATAAAGGTAGGAACCCAGTCCTTAGGACTTTAGATTATACCTGGACGAAACTCTGAAACTGAATCCTGGACCTTCGACGCTCTACTCACGATTAGAGGACTGAAGAATCTCCCTTGGGGTCAAGGAGTGACTCCCCTGCTTGGCAGGCACCAAAGAAGCATCTGTCCGGTTCGCATCACTGAAGCTCCCGTCGGACGCCGAAGTCATCGCATCACCAGAGGTGGATTCTCAGACTTCCCCGAGGCTACCCTGAGTCCCCAGCAAAGCTGAGGCCCGTGGCTATCGTGGGTGACTTGAGACCGTGACCCCTGGACACCGAGCACACTTGCAAGTGCACCATCTTCTGGGTCTCCCAAGAAGTCGTGCTTTGGGCTCCGAGTAGCCCTAGCCTCCAGCACCACCTGCACCGAAGATCACTGGCCCCCACTCCACGAGTGTCCTGTAAGCCAGCTCCACGTGCGGCGTCACGAGGCTCCTTCGCGGTCGCTAGCCCGTTGGCTAGTAGCCCTTAACGAAGGCCAATCTTTTCTTTACTTGGCAGTCTGGTTGCTCCAGGCCTGCCCTCACTTACCCTCGCTGGGTGAGTTCCCCAGACCTTGCTGGTCTGCATCATCGACGATCTACATCTTACTCGAGACTTGCCGTTGCCAAGGCTTGTTGGGTCCAATCTGGTCGCCGACACCTCTGCACTCGACAGACATCGAGCAGCAGCCCGAATCCTGCTCCTGGTCGCCGACAACGCCTCCCGGACCTCGTGGCTGAAGAGTCAAGACGACCGTCAACGAACCTGAAGCACTCGACATCGGTGGGCATCTGTCCATCGCCTTCCTGGTCACTGGCTAGTGACCCAGACTCTGTCCCCTCTGCTTTCAGGTTCTTCAGAACTCCGATCCACTCTTGGATCCACCCGGACACTTTTCTCCTGGTCGCCAGCAGCACTTTGCAGCAGATCGCCATACGAAACGACGACGAAACCCGACCCCGAAAGGCACCTATGCACCCGGCTTCCCTGGGTGAGGTAACACGAGTACTCCGGTGCTCCCGTGGGTAGAGACTCTTCAAAGTCCTAGATCTCAAAGGGTTTTGTCCTAGTCCTCTTTTAAGTGTCCCTTTCCTCTATTTTCCCGATCCCGACTTTCTCCATAGAAGTTAACGGCGTATCGCGGTTGTGTATTTACACTGCACGCGTCTCCCGTGGGTCCCCTGTGTCACTACCTTGGGTGGTTCCTTGTGGTCCAAGCACTTCTAGAGGCTCTAGGCCTAGTGTCTAGTTCAGTCGTGGTTCGCATACCACTTTATTGGTATATGGTTTGGTACGCCCCTAGGGCCCAAACGTGTATTTGTGCTATTACTGTGATTTAAGATCTTATAACCTATGTACTTCGAACTCTAGCCTCATAAAGAGACTAGAGGGGTGTGTTTAGTAATAAATACATATATTTTGAATATATACCTGGTGTGGTGCTCTTTCATTTGGTCACTCAAGAGATTATAGACTGGTAAAACAAGCTGCTTTACATTCCTTCAAGACTTAGCCTGAAGGCTGCTCTCCACAGCTACCACTAGGATAGCTTTCAATAAGGTTGTCTTTAACCTACCTACCATAAGAGTCGATTTGGACTGGTGCAAGGTGCCCACTATAATTAGTGGACAGCATATGCCAGGCCAACTTCTCACATTGGTGTGCAGCGTGTGGGATTCCAGCTTGCTATTGTTTTACCAGATAATCTCAATTGAATTGATCAACTGAAAACCACTAAAGGTACCTAAGGTACATATAATTTAAGCTTAGAATAACAGTAAGTTCTACTGAACTTAGAGTTGTGTGTTAAGGGATAGCACAACCCTTTCTACAACTCAAGAGAGTTTAGTAGGCCACACTAGAGTAGGTAGTGCATACACCACACCACACTAGTAATGTCTTTAAAAGCAGGATCCAAAGATGCCTTGCAGGAAGCCATTGAGCTTCCACCCTCCAAGTATGACACACTCCCATTCTTGGAATTGAGAGCTTTGTGTAACGTGAGGAAATTAAGGACAGGCCAAAGTCCCACCACCCAACACCTCCAGGAGTTGTTGGTGGCTTATGATCTTAGTAAGTCCTCAGAGACTGAAGGGGTAGGAGCAGAGGGTGGGCCAGCAGATGAGGAAGGGGCCAGGGGTACCACTACCCCCAGCCCCCCTCTGAAACTGACCAGGAGGGTGACAATGACCCTGACCTGGAAAACCCAATCCCTTCTGGGGA
The DNA here is from genome assembly GCA_963921515.1 of Calotriton arnoldi. Lineage (NCBI taxonomy): Eukaryota > Metazoa > Chordata > Amphibia > Caudata > Salamandridae > Calotriton > Calotriton arnoldi. The sequence continues at coordinate 67,036 of CAWUFW010023746.1, read as the reverse complement.
AGATGAAGATGAGGATCTAGAGAACCACACCTTTGTCCCCCAGGAAGGATTATGAGTGTGCTCAGAAAGTCTAGGTCTCCTTCTCAGGAGTCTAACCACTCTGGCACCTCAATAGGGAGCTCTGTTTCTTCTCACAGGAGGGAATCCTCTCATGAGAGAAGAAAGAGACTGGTCCAGTATGAGGAAACTCAACTAGAGATCAGGAAGAAGCAATTGGCTTTAGATAGAGAATCCCTAGATCTCCTTAGAGAGAGAAGAAAGTTGGGACTAGAGTCCCATGGTGGCAGCCATGTCCCTAGAGATAGGGAAAGGTCCTATGACCATAGGAACCTGAGCAAGATTGTCCCTCCCTACCAGAGTGGGGATGATATCCACAAATGGATAACTGCTTTAGAGAGGGCCTGTAAAGTACAGAAGGTCCCTCAGGAGCAGTGGGCAGCAATCTTGTGGCTCTCCTTTGCTGACAAAGGTAGAGACAAGCTCCTCACTGTTAGAGAGGAGGATGCTGACAATTACAAGGTCTTGAAGAGTGCTCTTATTGATGGGTTTGGCCTAACCACTGAACAGTACAGGTTGAAGTTCAGAGACACCCAAAAAGCACAGACTCAAGACTGGGTAGACTATGTGGATTGTTCTGCCAAGGCTCTGGAAGGCTGGTTGATGGGCAGTAAGGTGTGTGACTTCTCAGGATTGTATAATCTGATAATGAGGGAGCAGATTCTTAATAACTGTCAAAATCAGCTGTTGCATCAGTACCTGGTTGACTCTGATCTGACCTCTCCCCAAGAATTGGGAAAGAAGGCAGACAAATGGGTCAGAACCAGGGTGAAGCAGAAGGTACAGAACCAAGGTGGGGAAACCAAGAAGCAAGATGCTAAGAACTCTGACAAGGGTGGGGAGAAGGGTAAAGATCAAAAGTCTTCATCAGGCCCCCAAAAATCTTCTTCTGGTGGGGATTCCCAGTCTACCAAGGGTAAAGGCCAAAGAAAACCATGGTGCAAGGTCTGTAAGCAAAAGACCCACTGGACCAGTGATTGCACCAAGTCCAAAGACTCCAGTCCAGCACCCACCAATGCCCCTAAGGCACCTGTTCCCCCTAGTACAGTTGGTGGAAGTGCTCCAGCAAAGGGTTTAGTAGGGTTCACCCTGGGAACTGAGTTGGGCTCTGACCTAGTTAGAGAACTGACTCAGGCTGTGTTAGTCTGTGATGGAGGCATGGATGTGCCCTCCTCTATGAGTCCCAGTAATCTGGGCAAGTACAGACAACAGCCTTTAATCAATGGACGAGAGGCTTTGGCATTTAGGGACACAGGGGCAAGTGTCACAATGGTGACACAAGACCTTGTGCTACCTGGGCAAGTTATGCTTGGTGAGATGTACCAAGTGACCAATGCTAGCAATGTCAGAACAGACCATACTCTGGCAGTTGTTAACTTCTCCTGGGGAGGGGTAACTGGCCTTAAGAAGGTTGTGGTAAGTGCAAACCTACCAGTCGAATGCTTGCTTGGCAATGACTTAGAGACTTCTGCTTGGGCAGAAGTGGAGCTCAGGACCCATGCAGAAATGCTGGGGATCCCTGCAGATGTGTTTGCTGTGACCAGGTCACAAGCCAAAATGTCTAGCACTGAACAGGCCTTGGATTCTGGAAGAATGGACCAAGTGCCTTCCAAGAGGAGGAGTAGTAGGGTTAAGGCAGTGCCTTCCCCTTGGCTCAGGAGGAAGATCAGTCCCTTGAGGGGGATGATCTCAGCCCTGAAGAAGGAACTGTCCCAGAGGAACTTGAACCTGACCAGGTTGAGTTCTTGGGGACAGGGGGACCTTCTAGGGCAGATCTGAGCCAGGAGCAGCAGAGCTGCCCCTCCCTTGAACCCCTCAGACAGCAAGCTGCTGCTGAGGCTGCTGGGAAAGCTAGTGGTCCCCATACAGTGTATTGGGATGATGGACTCCTGTACTCAGAGAGTAGAGACCCCAAGCCTGGTGCTACCAGGAGGTTGGTAATACCTTTGAAGTTCAGGGGCTTCCTATTGACCCTAGCCCATGATATTCCCTTAGCAGGACACCTGGGCCAGAACAAGACTTGGGACAGAATTGTCCCTCACTTTCACTGGCCCCACATGTCTGAAGACAGTAAGGAGTTTTGTCGCTCCTGTGTAACCTGCCAAGCCAGTGGCAAAGCAGGTGGCACTACAAAGGCCCCCTGATACCACTACCTGTGGTGGGGGTGCCCTTTGAGAGGGTAGGGATTGACATTGTTGGTCCCATGGATCCCCAAACAGCCTCTGGGCACAGGTTTATCCTGGTGGTAGTGGATCATGCCACCAGGTACCCAGAAGCTATTCCCCTCAGGACCACTACAGCACCTGTGGTGGCAAGGGCCCTCCTGGGAATCTTCTCAAGAGTGGGCTTTCCTAAGGAGGTAGTATCAGACAGGGGTGCAAACTTCATGTCTGGGTACTTAAAAGCAATGTGGAAGGAGTGTGGAGTTACTTATAAGTTCACCACACCCTATCACCCACAATGCAATGGTTTAGTTGAGAGATTCAACAAAACCTTGAAGGGCATGATTAAAGGGCTCCCAGAAAAGCTTAGGCGTAGATGGGACATACTCTTGCCCTGCCTTTTATTCGCATATAGGGAGGTGCCTCAGAAGGGGGTTGGTTACAGCCCTTTTGAACTTCTGTTTGGCCACCCTGTGAGGGGTCCACTGTGCTTGGTGAAGGAAGGATGGGAGTTACCTCTCAAGCCCCCAAAGCAAGATATAGTGGACTATGTACTTGGTCTCCGCTCCAGGATGGCTGAGTACATGAAAAAGGCAACCAAAAACCTTGAGGCTAGCCAGGAACTTCAGAAGGCCTGGCATGACCAAAGGCTGTTCTGACTGTTTACCAGCCAGGACAGAAGGTGTGGGTGTTGGAGCCAGTGGCCCCAGCAGCTCTCCAAGACAAATGGAGTGGACCCCACACTATTGTTGAGCAGAAGGGTGAGGTCACTTACTTAGTGGACCTGGGAACACCCAGGAGTCCCCAAAGGGTTCTCCATGTCAACAGACTTAAGCCATATGTGGACAGGGCAGACATGGGCTTGCTCATGGCTACTGATGAAGGGCAGGAGGAAGAGAGTGACCCACTCCCTGACCTGCTCTCACAGAACCCTGACGATGGGTCAGTTGATGGTGCAGCCTTGGCAGGCAGCCTCACTACCCAGCAACAAACTGATTGCAGGCAAGTCCTCAATCAGTTTAGACATATGTTTTCACTGACACCCAGTCAGACCACCTGGTGCACTCATGAAGTGGACACTGGGGACAGTCTGCCTATTAAAAACAAGATTTATAGGCAACCTGACCATGTCAGGGACTGTATCAGGACTGAAGTCCAGAAAATGTTGGAGTTGGGAGTAATTGAGCCCTCAGATAGCCCTTGGGCTAGTCCAGTAGTCCTAGTACCGAAACCTCACACCAGTGGTGGGAAAAGAGAGATGAGGTTTTGTGTAGACTACAGGGGTCTCAATGCAGTCACTAGGACTGATGCCCATCCAATACCCAGGGCAGATGAGCTCATAGATACTTTGGCCTCTGCCAAATATCTCAGCACATTTGACCTAACAGCTGGCTACTGGCAGATCAGACTAGCTGATACTGCAAAGCCCAAAACAGCATTTTCAACCCCTAGTGGGCATTATCAATTTGTGGTAATGCCCTTTGGTCTGAAAAATGCACCTGCCACTTTCCAGAGGTTGGTGAACACAGTTCTCACAGGACTGGAAGCCTATAGTGCAGCTTATCTAGATGATATTGCTGTCTTTAGCTCCACCTGGGAGGATCACCTGGTCCACCTCAGGAATGTTTTACAGGCCCTGCAAAAGGCAGGCCTGACTATCAAGGCCACTAAGTGCCAGATAGGGCAGAGTCAGGTTGTGTACCTGGGCCACCTTGTGGGTGGAGGCCAGGTTCAACCTTTGCAGAGCAAGATCCAGACCATCATGGACTGGACTGCTCCCACTACCCAGACTCAGGTGAGAGCCTTCTTAGGCCTGACTGGGTACTATAGGAGATTTGTCAAGGGGTATGGATCAATAGTGACACCCTTGAATGACTTAACTTCTAAGAAAATGCCCAAAAAGGTTCAGTGGACAGCTAGCTGTCAAAAGGCATTTGATGACCTCAAGCAGGCCATGTGCACTGCTCCAATTCTGCAGAGTCCTGATTACTCCAAGAAGTTCATTGTTCAAACAGATGCATCTGAATTGGGGGTAGGGGCTGTACTGTCACAATTGAATGAAGAAGGTCAGGATCAGCCAGTAGCTTTTATTAGCAGAAGGCTGACCCCTAGAGAGAAACGTTGGTCAGCCATAGAGAGGGAGGCCTTTGCTGTGGTCTGGGCTCTGAAGAAGTTGAGGCCATACTTGTTTGGTACACACTTCCTGGTTCAGACAGACCATAAGCCCCTCTTATGGCTAAAACAAATGAAGGGTGAAAACCCCAAACTGCTTAGGTGGTCCATTTCCCTACAGGGGATGGACTTTACAGTGGAACATAGGCCTGGGAGTAACCATGCGAATGCAGATGGACTCTCTAGGTATTTCCACTTAGAACATGAAGACTTAACTGGGCAAGGTTAGTTTAATGTCCCTACGTTTGGGGGGTTGTGTAGGAGAGTAGGATCTGCTTCACATGGGTACCCCCACTTTTTGCTGATGCTTCACTGGTTTTCGACATTAGTCTGGCTGGGGCCCTGCTATTCAGAACCCCAGCCTAGCTGTTTCCTCTTTAAAAGGGTCTCCATGTGCCTTAGGCACATCACTGATTGGGATCTGGAGTGCCCTTGTAAGTCCCTAGTATATGGTATACTATGTACCAAGGGCATAGGTACCTCAGAGGCCTGCCAGGGGCTGCAGCATGTATTATGCCACCCCTGGTAGGCCATCCAAACTGACACCACAGGTCTGCTACTGCAGCCTGGGTAAGGTGGTGCATGCACCCCTTGCTGTGGTATAGGTTACCTATATCACTAAATGCATACACACATATAAACCTATAAGTCACTCCTAAGGCAGGCCTTATCAATCCTAAAGGCAGAGTGCATGGTTCCTATGTGAGAGGGTGCCCCTGCATGAGCAGGGCCCCTCTGCAGCGTTCGGAGACCATCTCTGATGCTGTTTGTAGTGCAGCCTGACCATATACTCTTAAACGCATTATATCCTCGCGGTAAAATGCTAACTATGGAATGGCTGCACCTAAACATGTCGTGTTTGGTGTCAAACATCTTGGAATACTACCCCCCCGCCAATCCTGGCGGCGGGGGTAGCATTCCACCCTTCTAGAGGGAAAGGCATGTTAACTCTGACGAGTCCGGTAACTTCTTTCCAGAGCCCTGGCATCACAAAATGGATGCTGCTGCCACAGACACGAGTCTGGCCTCCTGCTGCTGGACGAAACTCCGGCAGGGGAGGCCTGGACAATAGGTTTCCTGTCCCAGGGAGGTGTGACCACCTCCCCAGACAGGACAATGTGTATTGGGGCTGGGCGGGAGCACTTTCGGGTGCTTTGAAGTCCTGCACTGGGGGCACATTTGGTGTCCCTGTGCATACCCCAGTTCAAACCGGATCAGGGGCTTGCAGCCCCTGCTTTGGCGCGAACTGGACAAAGGGAAAGGGGTGTAGCCACCCCTCTGCCCTGACCCACCCATAGGTGGGGCCACAGAGTAGTCCATCCCCTATTTTTAGAATAAAGGTAGGAACCCAGTCCTTAGGACTTTAGATTATACCTGGACGAAACTCTGAAACTGAATCCTGGACCTTCGACGCTCTACGACAAGATTAGAGGACTGAAGAATCTCCCTTGGGGTCAAGGAGTGACTCCCCTGCTTGGCAGGCACCAAAGAAGCATCTGTCCGGTTCGCATCACTGAAGCTCCCGTCGGACGCCGAAGTCATCGCATCACCAGAGGTGGATTCTCAGACTTCCCCGAGGCTACCCTGAGTCCCCAGCAAAGCTGAGGCCCGTGGCTATCGTGGGTGACTTGAGACCGTGACCCCTGGACACCGAGCACACTTGCAAGTGCACCATCTTCTGGGTCTCCCAAGAAGTCGTGCTTTGGGCTCCGAGTAGCCCTAGCCTCCAGCACCACCTGCACCGAAGATCACTGGCCCCCACTCCACGAGTGTCCTGTAAGCCAGCTCCACGTGCGGCGTCACAAGGCTCCTTCGCGGTCGCTAGCCCGTTGGCTAGTAGCCCTTAACGAAGGCCAATCTTTTCTTTACTTGGCATCCTGGTTGCTCCAGGCCTGCCCTCACTTACCCTTGCTGGGTGAGTTCCCCATACCTTGCTGGTCTGCATCATCGACGATCTACATCTTACTCGAGACTTGCCGTTGCCAAGGCTTGTTGGGTCCAATCTGGTCGCCGACACCTCAGCACTCGACAGACATCGAGCACCAGCCCGAATCCTGCTCCTGGTCACCGACAACGCCTCCCGGACCTCGTGGCTGAAGAGTCAAGACGACCGTCACCGCACCTGAAGCACTCGACATCGGTGGGCATCTGTCCATCGCCTTCCTGGTCACTGGCTAGTGACCCAGACTCTGTCCCCTCTGCTTTCAGGTTCTTCAGAACTCTGATCCACTCTTGGATCCACCCGGACACTTTTCTCCTGGTCGCCAGCAGCACTTTGCAGCAGACCGCCATACGAAACGACGACGAAACCCGACCCCGAAAGGCACCTATGCACCCGGCTTCCCTGGGTGAGGTAACACGAGTACTCCGGTGCTCCCGTGGGTAGAGACTCTTCAAAGTCCTAGATCTCAAAGGGTTTTGTCCTAGTCCTACTTTTAAGTGTCCCTTTCCTGCTATTTTCCCGATCCCGACTTTCTCCATAGAAGTTAACGGCGTATCGCGGTTGTGTATTTACACTGCACGCGTCTCCCGTGGGTCCCCTGTGTCACTACCTTGGGTGGTTCCTTGTGGTCCAAGCACTTCTAGAGGCTCTAGGCCTAGTGTCTAGTTCAGTCGTGGTTCGCATACCACTTTATTGGTATATGGTTTGGTACGCCCCTAGGGCCCAAACGTGTATTTGTGCTATTACTGTGATTTAAGATCTTATAACCTATGTATTTCGAACTCTAGCCTCATAAAGAGACTAGAGGGGTGTGTTTAGTAATAAATACATATATTTTGAATATATACCTGGTGTGGTGCTCTTTCATTTGGTCACTCAAGAGATTATAGACTGGTAAAACAAGCTGCTTTACATTCCTTCAAGACTTAGCCTGAAGGCTGCTCTCCATAGCTACCACTAGGATAGCTTTCAATAAGGTTGTCTTTAACCTACCTACCATAAGAGTCGATTTGGACTGGTGCAAGGTGCCCACTATAATTAGTGGACAGCATATGCCAGGCCAACTTCTCACATGCCCTAAACCCTGAAACACCACCCCCAGCACGACCCCCTACACTGCCCGAACACCACTGCCCTAAACCCTGAAACACCATCCCCAGCAAGACCCCCTACACTGCCCGAACAACACTGCAGTGCCCTAAACCCTAAAACACCACCCCCAGCACGACCCCCTACACTGCCCAAACACCACTGCTCTGCCCAAAACCCTGAAACACCAGCCCCAGCACGATCCCCTACACTGCCCGAACACCACTGCACTGCCCTAAACCCTGAAACACCACCCCCAGCACGACCCCCTACACTGCCCGAACACCACTGCACTGCCCTAAACCCTGAAACACCACCCCCATCACGACCGCCTACACTGCCTGAAAACCACTGCACTGCCCTAAACCCTGAAACACCACCCCCAGCAAGACCCCGTACACTGCCCGAACACCACTGCGCTGCCCTAAACGCTGAAACAACAGCCCCAGCAAGACCCCCTACACTGCGCGAACACCATTGCACTGCCCTAAACACTGAAACACCACGCCCAGCAAGACCCCCTACACTGCCCGAACACCACTGCACTAAACCCGGAAACACCAGCCCCAGCAAGACCACCTACACTGCCCGAACACCACTGCACTGCCCAAAACCCTGAAACACCACCCCCAGCACAACACCCTACACTGCCCGAACACCACTGCACTGCCCTAAACCCTGAAACACCACCCCCAGCACGACCCCTACACTGCCCGAACACCACTGCACTGTCCTAAACCCTGAAACACCACCCCCTGCACGACCCCCTATACTGCCCGAACACCACTGCACTGCCCTAAACCCTAAAACTCTACCCCCAGCATGACCCCCTACACTGCCCGAACACCACTGCACTGCCCTAAACCCTGACTCACCACCCCCTGCATGAACCCCTACACTGCCCGAACACCACTACACTGCCCTAAACCCAGAAACACCACCCCCAGCACGACCCCCTACACTGCCCAAACACCACTGCACTGCCCTAAACCCTGAAACACCACCCCCAGCACGACCACCTACACTGCCCGAACACCACTGCACTGCCCTAAACCCTGAAACACCAGCCCCTGCACGACCCCCTACACTACCCGAACACCATTGCACTGCCCTAAACCCTGAAACACCACCCCCAGCACGACCCCCTACACTGCCTGAACACCACTGCCCTAAACCCTGAAACACCAGCCCCAGCACAACCCCCTACACTGCCCGAACACCACTGCACTGCCCTAAACCCTGAAACACCACCCCGTGCACGACCCCCTACACTGCCTGAACACCACTGCACTGCCCTAAACCCTGAAACACCACCCCCAGCACGACACCCTACACTGCCCGAACACCACTGCACTGCCTTAAACCCTGAAACATCACCCCCAGCAAGACCCCCTACACTGCCCGAACACCACTGCCTCTAAACCGTGAAACACCACCCCCAGCAAGACCCCCTACACTGCCCGAACACCACTGCACTGCCCTAAACCCTGAAACACCAGCCCCAGCACGACCCCCTACATTGCCCGAACACCACTGCACTGCCCTAAACCCTGAAACACCACCCCCTGCATGACCCACTACACTGCCCGAACACCACTGCACTGCCATAAACCCTGAAACACCATTCCCCCTGCACGACCCCCTACTCTGCCCGAACACCACTGCACTGGCCTAAACCCTGAAACACCATCCCCAGCACGACCCCCTACACTGCCCGAACACCCCTGCACTGCCCTAAACCCTGAAACACTACCCCCAGCAAGACCCCCTACACTGCCCGAACACCACTGCACTGCCCTAAACCCTGAAACATCACCCCCAGCAAGACCCCCTACACTGCCCGAACACTGCACTGCCCTAAACCCTGAAACACCACCCCCAGCAAGACCCCCTACACTGCCCGAACACCACTGCACTGCCCTAAACCCTGAAACACCAGCCCCAGCACGACCCCCTATATTGCCTGAACACCACTGCACTGCCCTAAACCCTGAAACACCACCCCCTGCACGACCCCCTACACTGCCCGAACACTACTGCACTGCCCTAAACCCTGAAACACCGCCCCCAGCATGACCCCCTACACTGCACGAACACTACTGCACTGCCCTAAACCCTGAAACACTACCCCCAGCAAGACCCCCTACACTGCCCGAACACCACTGCACTGCCCTAAACCCTGAAACATCACCCCCAGCAAGACCCCCTACACTGCCCGAACACCACTGCCCTAAACCCTGAAACACCACCCCCAGCAAGACCCCCTACACTGCCCGAACAACACTGCAGTGCCCTAAACCCTAAAACACCACCCCAGCACGACCCCCTACACTGCCCGAACACCACTGCTCTGCCCAAAACCCTGAAACACCAGCCCCAGCACGACCCCCTACACTGCCTGAAAACCACTGCACTGCCCTAAACCCTGAAACACCAGCCCCAGCACGACCCCCTACACTGCCCGAACACCACTGCACTGCCCTAAACCCTCAAACACCAGCCCCAGCACGACCCCCTACACTGCCCGAACACCACTGCACTACCCTAAACCCTGAAACACCAGCCCCAGCAAGACCCCTACACTGCCCGAACACCACTGCGCTGCCCTAAACCCTGAAACACCACCCCCAGCAAGACCCCCTACACTGCCCGAACACCACTGCACTGCCCTAAACCCTGAAACACCACCCCCAGCAAGACCCCCTACACTGCCCAAACAACACTGCAGTGCCCTAAACCCTAAAACACCACCCCCAGCACGACCCCCTAAACTGCCCGAACACCACTGCTCTGCCCAAAACCCTGAAACACCAGCCCCAGCTCGATCCCCTACACTGCCCGAACACCACTGCACTGCCCTAAACCCTGAAACACCACCCCCAGCACGACCCCCTACACTGCCCGAACACCACTGCACTGCCCTAAACCCTGAAACACCACCCCCAGCACGACCGCCTACACTGCCTGAAAACCACTGCACTGCCCTAAACCCTGAAACACCAGCCCCAGCACGACCCCCTACACTGCCCGAACACCACTGCGCTGCCCTAAACGCTGAAACATCAGCCCCAGCAAGACCCCCTACACTGCGCGAACACCATTGCACTGCCCTAAACACTGAAACACCACGCCCAGCAAGACCCCCTACACTGCCCGAACACCACTGCACTAAACCCGGAAACACCAGCCCCAGCAAGACCACCTACACTGCCCGAACACCACTGCACTGCCCAAAACCCTGAAACACCACCCCCAGCACAACACCCTACACTACCCGAACACCACTGCACTGCCCTAAACCCTGAAACACCACCCCCAGCACGACCCCTACACTGCCCGAACACCACTGCACTGCCCTAAACCCTGAAACACCACCCCCTGCACGACCCCCTATACTGCCCGAACACCACTGCACTGCCCTAAACCCTAAAACTCTACCCCCAGCATGACCCCCTACACTGCCCGAACACCACTGCACTGCCCTAAACCCTGACTCACCACCCCCCTGCATGAGCCCCTACACTGCCCGAACACCACTACACTGCCCTAAACCCAGAAACACCACCCCCAGCACGACCCCCTACACTGCCCAAACACCACTGCACTGCCCTAAACCCTGAAACACCACCCCCAGCACGACCACCTACACTGCCCGAACACCACTGCACTTCCCTAAACCCTGAAACACCAGCCCCTGCACGACCCCCTACACTACCCGAACACCATTGCACTGCCCTAAACCCTGAAACACCACCCCCAGCACGACCCCCTACACTGCCTGAACACCACTGCACTGCCCTAAACCCTGAAACACCAGCCCCAGCACAACCCCTACACTGCCCGAACACCACTGCACTGCCCTAAACCCTGAAACACCACCCGTGCACGACCCCCTACACTGCCTGAACACCACTGCACTGCCCTAAACACTGAAACACCACCCCCAGCACGACACCCTACACTGCCCGAACACCACTGCACTGCCTTAAACCCTGAAACATCACCCCCAGCAAGACCCCCTACACTGCCCGAACACCACTGCCCTAAACCGTGAAACACCACCCCCAGCAAGACCCCCTACACTGCCCGCACACCACTGCACTGCCCTAAACCCTGAAACACCAGCCCCAGCACGACCCCCTACATTGCCCGAACACCACTGCACTGCCCTAAACCCTGAAACACCACCCCCTGCATGACCCACTACACTGCCCGAACACCACTGCACTGTCATAAACCCTGAAACACCATTCCCCCTGCACGACCCCCTACTCTGCCCGAACACTACTGCACTGGCCTAAACCCTGAAACACCATCCCCAGCACGACCCCTACACTGCACAAACACCCCTGCACTGCCCTAAACCCTGAAACACTACCCCCAGCAAGACCCCCTACACTGCCCGAACACCACTGCACTGCCCTAAACCCTGAAACATCACCCCCAGCAAGACCCCCTACACTGCCCGAACACCACTGCCCTAAACCCTGAAACACCACCCCCAGCAAGACCCCCTACACTGCCCGAACACCACTGCACTGCCCTAAACCCTGAAACACCAGCCCCAGCACGACCCCCTATATTGCCTGAACACCACTGCACTGCCCTAAACCCTGAAACACCACCCCCTGCACGACCCCCTACACTGCCCGAACACTACTGCACTGCCCTAAACCCTGAAACACCGCCCCCAGCATGACCCCCTACACTGCACGAACACTACTGCACTGCCCTAAACCCTGAAACACTACCCCCAGCAAGACCCCCTACACTGCCCGAACACCACTGCACTGCCCTAAACCCTGAAACATCACCCCCAGCAAGACCCCCTACACTGCCCGAACACCACTGCCCTAAACCCTGAAACACCACCCCCAGCAAGACCCCCTACACTGCCCGAACAACACTGCAGTGCCCTAAACCCTAAAACACCACCCCAGCACGACCCCCTACACTGCCCGAACACCACTGCTCTGCCCAAAACCCTGAAACACCAGCCCCAGCACGACCCCCTACACTGCCTGAAAACCACTGCACTGCCCTAAACCCTGAAACACCAGCCCCAGCACGACCCCCTACACTGCCCGAACACCACTGCACTGCCCTAAACCCTCAAACACCAGCCCCAGCACGACCCCCTACACTGCCCGAACACCACTGCACTACCCTAAACCCTGAAACACCAGCCCCAGCAAGACCCCTACACTGCCCGAACACCACTGCGCTGCCCTAAACCCTGAAACACCACCCCCAGCAAGACCCCTACACTGCCCGAACACCACTGCACTGCCCTAAACCCTGAAACACCACCCCCAGCAAGACCCCTACACTGCCCGAACACCACTGCGTTGCCCTAAACGCTGAAACATCAGCCCCAGCAAGACCCCCTACACTGCACGAACACCATTGCACTGCCCTAAACACTGAAACACCACGCCCAGCAAGACCCCCTACACTGCCCGAACACCACTGCACTAAACCCGGAAACACCAGCCCCAGCAAGACCACCTACACTGCCCGAACACCACTGCACTGCCCAAAACCCTGAAACACCACCCCCAGCACGACACCCTACACTGCCCGAACACCACTGCTCTGCCCTAAACCCTGAAACACCACCCCCAGCACGACCCCTACACTGCCCGAACACCACTGCACTGCCCTAAACCCTGAAACACCACCCCTGCACGACCCCCTATACTGCCTGAACACCACTGCACTGCCCTAAACCCTAAAACTCTACCCCCAGCATGACCCCCTACACTGCCCGAACACCACTGCACTGCCCTAAACCCTGACTCACCACCCCCTGCACGACCCCCTACACTGCCCGAACACCACTACACTGCCCTAAACCCAGAAACACCACCCCCAGCACGACCCCCTACACTGCCCAAACACCACTGCACTGCCCTAAACCCTGAAACACCACCCCCAGCACGACCCCCTACACTGCCCGAACACCACTGCACTGCCCTAAACCCTGAAACACCAGCCCCTGCATGACCCCCTACACTGCCCGAACACCATTGCACTGCCCTAAACCCTGAAGCACCACCCCCAGCACGACCCCCTACACTGCCTGAACACCACTGCCCTAAACCCTGAAACACCACCCCCAGCAAGACCCCCTACACTGCCCGAATACCACTGCACTGCCCTAAAGCCTGAAACACCACCTCCAACACAACCCCCTACACTGCCTGAACACCATTGCTCTGCCCTAAACCCTGAAACACTGCCCCCAGCAAGAACCCCGACACTGCCCGAACACCACTGCACTGCCCTAAACCCTGAAACTCACCCCCAGCAAGACCCCCTACACTGCCCGAACACCACTGCCCTAAACCCTGAAACACCACCCCCAGCACGACCCCCTACACTACTCGAACACCACTGCACTGCCCTAAACCCTGAAACACCACCCCCAGCACGACCCCCTACACTGCCCGAACACCACTGCTCTGCCCAAAACACTGAAACACCAGCCCCAGCATGACCCCCTACACTGCCCGAACACCACTGCACTGCCCTAAACCCTGAAACACCAGCCCCAGCACGAACCCCTACACTGCCCGAACACCACTGCACTACCGTAAACCCAGAAACACCACCCCCAGCACGACCCCCTACACTGCCCGAGCACCACTGCCTGCACTGCCCTAAACCCTGAAACACCAGCCCCAGCACGACCCCCTACACTGCCTAAACACTACTGCACTGCCCTAAACCATTAAACACCATCCCCAGCACGACCCCCTACACTGCACAAACACCACTGCACTGCCCTAAACCCTGAAAAACTACCCCCAGCAAGACCCCCTACACTGCCCGAACACCACTGCACTGCCCGAAACCCTGAAACACCAGCCCCAGTACGACCCCCTACACTGCCCGATCACCACTGCACTGCCCTAAACCCTGAAACACAACCCCAGCACGAACCCCTACACTACCCGAACACCACTGCACTACCCTAAACCCTAAAATACTCCCCCCAGCACGACCCCCTACACTACCCGAACACAACTGCACTGCCCTAAACCCTCAAACACTCCCCCCAGCATGACCCCTACACTACCCGAACACCACTGCACTGCCCTAAACCCTAAAACACTCCCCCAGCATGACCCCCTACACTGCCCGAACACCACTGCACTGCCCCTAAACCCTAAAACACTCCCCCAGCATGACCCCCTACACTACCCAAACACCACTGCACTGCCCTAAACCCTAAAACACTCCCCCAGCATGACCCCCTGCACGACCCAAACACCACTGCACTGCCCTAAACCCTGAAACACCACCCCCAGCAAGACCCCCTACACTGCCCGAACACCACTGCACTGCCCTAAACCCTGAAACACCACCCCCAGCACGACCCCCTACACTGCCCGAACACCACTGCACTACCCTAAACCCTAAAACACGACCTCCTACACTACACAAAGACCACTGCACTACCCTAAACCCTAAAACACTACCCCCAGCATGACCCCCTACACTACACAAACACCACTGCACTACCCTAAACCCTAAAACACTACCCCCTACACTACACAAACACCACTGCACTACCCTAAACCCTAAAACAAATACCCCCAGCACGAACCCCTACACTACCCAAACACCACTGCACTACCCTAAACCCTAAAACACTACCCCCAGCAGTACCCCCTACACTACCCAAACACCATTGCACTACCCTAAACCCTAAAACACTACCCCCAGCAGTACCCCCTACACTACCCAAACACCACTGCACTACCATAAACCCTAAAACACTACCTCCCAGCACAACCCCCTACACTACCCAAACACCACTGTAATACTCCTAAACCCTAAAACACTCCCCCAGCACGACTCCCTACACTATCCAAACACCACTGCACTACCCTAAACCCTAAATCTACCCCCAGCATGACCCCCTACACTACACAAACACCACTGCACTACCCTAAACCCTAAAACACTACCCCCAGCACGACCCCTTCACTACCTAAACACAACTACACAATTTGTTACAGGCGTTGCAATGCAGGCCTGTGGTGCTTACTGGAAGTACTTGGTGGGCTAGTTGGGCCCCAGGGACCCTCAGGATTCAAGGTGACCTAATCCCCTCAACTTAAAACGCGCCACGGGGCGCGCTTGCACAGTGGTGAAGGGAGGGGGCGGGCCTCAGGTGACATGTGCGCAAACACGCCCCTTGAATCCTGAGGGACCCTGGGGCCAACTAGCCCACCAGGTACCTTCAGTAAGCACAACAGAGTTGCGTTGCAGAGAGGTGAAAAAGGTGCGTGGCCTCGGAACGCCTCTCTGCAACTCAGCTCTGTGGTCCTAACTGTAGGTACCTGGGGGCTAGTTGGGCCCCAGGGACCCTCAGGATTCAAGGGGACTTAATCCCGCAACTTAAAACGCGCCACGGGGCGCGTTTGCACACGCGTTTTAAGAGGTAGTTTTAATCCCCTGCCCTATTATGTACTAGGGACTTACAGAGGAGGTCATTCTAATCACACGGGTACCCCAACGCATAGTGTTCCCTAGTGTATGTAGGTGTTTTCACTGTATTCTAAGTGTCTTTTAGCATAGCACTGACTCTGGTTAGTCAGAGTCAGTTACCACCAGTACCCGTCTGAAAAAGTTGTGGGCACAGGATGATTTTGCAACATGGCCTCTTTCTGCTCCTCTGTTGGTTCTTTCTGCACATCTTTTGCTTCTTCCTGCACTTTTCTTCGTCTTTGTGGACTTCTGTTGCTTCTTTCTGCATTTCTTTTGCTTCTTTCTGCGCTGTTTTTTCTTCTTTCTTCACATGTCCTACCTCTGTAGGCATAGTTAGAAACTAGCATTTAAAAACCTTTGAAATTCACTTAAAAATCATAGGTTTCAGGCACGTTATAGTTAGAAATTAGCATTTTAAAAACCTTTGAAATTCACTGAAAAACCATAGGTTTCAGACACGTTATAGTTAGAAATTAGCATTTAAAAAACCTGTGAAATTCACTGAAAAACCATAGGTTTTAGGGACAGTTATAGTTAGTTGGACATTTCACTGCGACAAAACCATAGAAATTCCCCGCTATAGTTAGTTCAGCTAACTATAACTTGCGCCCCGCAATGCACTGCTGATGACGCCACATATTACATCACTCATGACATGGTCAGTGACATCACTGATGACATCTCAAATGACATCACTGATGACATCATCCATGTGATAATTTCATGCATCTTCTCACACCCTAATATAGCTTTTGATACACCCACTCTAAATTACAGACTGCCTTTCTGAAAACCATACACACTCCAATACCAATAACTACATACCCACTCACTGATTCTTAGGTCTACACACACACATCTACTCACTCACCCGTACAGTCACTCATACTTACAGTCACTCAGTACAGGACTATCATATGCACTCATACACCTATATAAACACTTACACACCGCCACTCATCCATAGAGGTACTCACACACCTAGTCAGTCATGCAAAAATTAATCACACACCCATTTACTCACCTATACAGTTATACACACACCAGCTCACTTACTCATACAAATACTAGCACATTCTTACGCTCTTATACAATAACTGATACAAGCACACACGCATCCATACAGCCACTCTCACAATCACACACTCTCACTTATAGCCATTTAAATACTCTAACACACATATATACTGCCTTTTACATATGTAGTTACTCGCACATGTACCACTGAGATATACATTCACTCACTAACACACCCATACACACACTCACCCACCCAAGCAGTCCATCACAGATGCACTCTTGAAATCATGCACCCAGTGAATCACCCACTCACACATCTATGTACAGAGTCACACACACCCCACCCACACAAACACTCAGGCAGCCATACAGATAATCAGAGAACCAATCAATAACCCATATAGACACTCATGTAGCTATTCGCAAATCCATGCATCCACTTACACACCAACAAACAGACGGATACAGACATTCACACAGTTTAGTCACTAACCCATGCATTCAGTAAGATACGTTTAATCACTCACTTGTAGAGTCAGTCACGCACGTACTAAATCATCCATTCAGACACTTAAACACCCACTCATTTTTCAATACGCCTTTCCCTATATATATTAAACATATTTAAACTTTACAGAAACACACAGTCACTGGATGATGTCATCAGTGATTTAATTTGAGATGTCATCAGTGATGTCATCAGTGATGTCACTGACCATGTCATGAGTGATGTAATATGTGACGTCATCAGCAGTGCATTGTGGGCGCGAGTTATAGTTAGCTGAACTAACTATAACGGGGGAATTTCTATGGTTTTGTACGAGTGAAATGTCCAACTAACTATAACTGTCCTTAAAACCTATGGTTTTTTCAGTGAATATATATATATATATATATATATATATATATATTCACTGAAAAACCATAGGTTTCAGGCACGTTATAGTTAGAAATTAGATGTCATCAGTGATGTCATCAGTGATGTCACTGACCATGTCATGAGTGATGTAATATGTGACGTCATCAGCAGTGCATTATGGGCGCGAAGTTATAGTTAGCTGAACTAACTATAACAGGGGAATTTCACGGGTTTTGTACGAGTGCAATGTCCAACTAACTATAACTGTCCCTAAAACCTATGGTTTTTTCAGTGAATTTCAAAGGTTTTTTAAATGCTAATTTCTAACTATAACGTGTCTGAAACCTATGGTTTTTTCAGTGAATTTCAAAGGTTTTTTAAATGCTAATTTCTAACTATAACGTGCCTGAAACCTATGGTTTTTTCAGTGAATTTCAAAGGTTTTTTAAATGCTAATTTCTAACTATAACGTGCCTGAAACCTATGGTTTTTTCAGTGAATTTCAAAGGTTTTTTAAATGCTAATTTCTAACTATAACGTGCCTAAAACCTATGATTTTTAAGTGAATTTCAAAGGTTTTTAAATGCTAGTTTCTAACTATGCCAACAGAGGTAGGACATGTGAAGAAAGAAGAAAAACGCACAGAAAGAAGCAAAAGATGTGCAGAAAGAACCAACAGAGGAGCAGAAAGAGGCCTTGTTGCAAAATCATCCTGTGCCCACAACTTTTTCAGACGGGTACTGGTGGTAACTGACTCTGACTAACCAGAGCCAGTGCGCGTTTGCACAGTGGTGAAGGGAGGGGGCCTGAGGTGACATGTGTGCAAACGCGCCCATGGCACGCTTTAGTTGCGGGATTAAGTCCCCTTGAATCCTGAGGGTCCCTAGGCTCAACTAGCCCCCCAGGTACCTACAGTTAGGACCACAGAGCTGAGTTGCAGAGAGGCGCTCCGAGGCCACGCACCTTTTTCACCTCTCTGCAACGCAACTCTGTTGTGCTTACTGGAAGGTACCTGGTGGGCTAGTTGGCCCCCAGGATTCAAAGGGAATTAACTCCCCAACTTAAAACGCACCACAGGGCGTGTTTGCGCACATGTCACCTGAGGCCCCGCCCCTCCCTTCACCACTGTGCAAACGCGCCCCGTGGCGCGTTTTAAGTTGGGGGATTAGGTCACCTTGAATCCTGAGAGTCCCTGGGGCCCAACCAGCCCACCAGGTACTTCCAGTAAGCACCACAGGCCTGCGTTGCAACGCCTGTAACAAATTGTGCAGTTGTGTTTAGGTAGTGAAGAGGGTCGTGCTGGGGGTAGTGTTTTAGGTTTAGGTAGTGCAGTGGTGTTTGTGTAGTGTAGGGGGTCATGCTGGGGTAGATTTAGGGTTTAGGGTAGTGCAGTGGTGTTTGTGTAGTGTAGGGGTCATGCTGGGGTAGATTTAGGGTTTAGGGTAGTGCAGTGGTGTTTGGGTAGTGTAGGGAGTCGTCCTGGGGGAGTGTTTTAGGGTTTAGGTAGTACAGTGGTGTTTGGGTAGTGTAGGGGTCGTGCTGGGGTTAGTGTTTTAGGGTTTAGGGTAGTGCAGTGGTGTTTGGGTAGTGTAGGGGGTCGTGCTGGGGGAGTGTTTTAGGTTTAGGGCAGTGCAGTGGTGTTCGGGTAGTGTAGGGGTCGTGCTGGGGGAGTGTTTTAGGGTTTAGGCAGTGCAGTCGTGTTCGGGTAGTGTAGGGGGTCGTGCTAGTGGGAGTATTTTAGGGTTTAGGGTAGTGCAGTGGTGTTCGGGTAGTGTAGGGGGTCATGCTGGGGGTAGTGTTCTAGGGTTTAGGGCAGTGCAGTGGTGTTCGGGCAGTGTAGGGGGTCGTGCTGGGGGTGGTGTTTTAGGGTTTAGGGTAGTGCAGTGGTGTTCGGGCAGTGTAGGGGTCGTGCTGGGGGTGGTGTTTCAGGGTTTAGGGCAGTGCAGTGGTGTTCAGGCAGTGTAGGGGTCGGCAGGGGGTGGTGTTTCAGGGTTTAGGGCAGTGCAGTGGTGTTCGGGCAGTGTAGGGGTCATGCAGGGGTGGTGTTTTAGGGTTTAGGGCAGTGGTGTTCGGGCAGTGTAGGGGGTCATGCTGGGGGTGGTGTTTCAGGGTTTGGGGCAGTGCAGTGGTGTTCGAGCAGTAAAGGGGGTCATGCTGGGGTGGTGTTTCAGGGTTTAGGGCAGTGCAGTGGTGTTCGGGCAGTGTAGGGGGTGGCAGGGGGTGGTGTTTCAGGGTTTAGGGCAGTGCAGTGGTGTTCGGGCAGTGTAGGGGTCGTGCAGGGGGTGGTGTTTCAGGGTTTAGGGCAGTGCAGTGGTGTTCGGGCAGTGTAGGGGGCGTGCAGGGGGTGGTGTTTCAGGGTTTAGGGCAGTACAGTGGTGTTCGGGCATTGTAGGGGGTGGTGCTGGGGCTGGTGTTTCAGGGTTTAGGCAGTGCAGTGGTGTTCGGGCAGTGTAGGGGTGGTGCTGGGGCTGGTGTTTCAGGGTTTAGGGCAGTGCAGTGGTGTTCGGGCAGTGTAGGGGTCGTGCTGGGGCTGGTGTTTCAGGGTTTAGGGCAGTGCAGTGGTGTTCGGGCAGTGTAGGGGTCTTGCTGGGGCTGGTGTTTCAGAGTCTAGGGCAATGCAGTGGTGTTCGGGCAGTGTAGGGGTCTTGCTGGGGCTGGTGTTTCAGGGTTTAGGGCAGTGCAGTGGTGTTCGGGCAGTGTAGGGGTCGTGCTGGGGCTGGTGTTTCAAGGTTTAGGGCAGTGCAGTGGTGTTCGGGCAGTGTAGGGGTCGTGCTGGGGCTGGTGTTTCAGGGTTTAGGGCAGAGCAATGGTGCTCAGGCAGTGTAGGGGTTGTGCTGGGGGTGATGTTTCAGGGTTTAGGCAGTGCAGTGGTGTTCGGGCAGTGTAGGGGGTCGTGAAGGGGTGGTGTTTCAGGGTTTAGGGCAGTGCAGTGGTGTTCGGGCAGTGTAGGGGTCGTGCTGGGGTAGTGTTTTAGGGTTTAGGGTAGTGCAGTGGTGCTTGTGTAGTGTAGGGGTCGTGCTGGGGGTAGTGTTTTAGGGTTTAGGTAGTGCAGTGGTGTTTGTGTAGTGTAGGGGGTCATGTTTTAGGGTAGTGCAGTGGTGTTTGGGTAGTGTAGGGGGTCATGCTGGGGGTAGTGTTTTAGGATTTAGGTTAGTGCAGTGGTGTTTGGGTAGTGTAGAGGGTCGTGCTGGGGGTAGTGTTTTAGGGTTTAGGGTAGTGCAGTGGTGTTTGTGTAGTGTAGGGGTCGTGCTGGGGGTAGTGTTTTAGGGTTTAGGTAGTGCAGTGGTGCTTGTGTAGTGTAGGGGGTCGTGCTGGGGTAGTGTTTTAGGGTTTAGGTAGTGCAGTGGTGTTTGTGTAGTGTAGGGGGTCATGTTTTAGGGTAGTGCAGTGGTGTTTGGGTAGTGTAGGGGTCATGCTGGTGGTAGTGTTTTAGGATTTAGGTTAGTGCAGTGGTGTTTGTGTAGTGTAGGGGTCGTGCTGGGGGTAGTGTTTTAGGGTTTAGGGTAGTGCAGTGGTGCTTGTGTAGTGTAGGGGGTCGTGCTGGGGGTAGTGTTTTAGGGTTTAGGGTAGTGCAGTGGTGCTTGTGTAGTGTAGGGGTCAGTGTTTTAGGGTAGTGCAGTGGTGTTTGGGTAGTGTAGGGGTCGTGCTGGTGGTAGTGTTTTAGGATTTAGGTTAGTGCAGTGGTGTTTGGGTAGTGTAGGGGTCGTGCTGGGGGTAGTGTTTTAGGGTTTAGGATAGTGCAGTGGTGCTTGTGTAGTGTAGGGGTCATGCTGGGGGTAGTGTTTTAGGGTTTAAGGTAGTGCAGTGGTGTTTTTGTAGTGTAGGGGGTCATGTTTTAAGATGCAATGCTCCAATACCTGACCAGTCTGCACTACATAAAACTGCAAAAAACTAAAAATAAAAAGTGTTTTGCACACTTTTGTCATTGGGCTATATGTGGGCTACATCTGGGTAATATTTGTGCTACATTTGGGCTCTTTTTCACTGGTGGCCATCTTGGAAGACTTCTTTGTTATGAAGTTTCCTAATTTCTTCATTTACTGCAGTCTCCTCAGTAGGAAATGCTTTCAGTTTTTTACTTTGATTCCATCAAGAAGGCATTCAGATGTGTCTCACATCTGCCATAAATTCAGAATGTTAGCACTCTAGTTGCTCATTAGATCACTGGAGTAAAGCTACTGCTCACCAGGGAGTTAACTGGTGGTCTGCTGCTGGTATTGAAAGTGATTGTTTCAGTCTGCATGTCAGAATTTTCTAATGAAATAGAAGAGGATTTGAGATCTCACTTAAAACATGCCCTAATTTTTCTTTCTGCAGCACTAACCATAATTTCTATTTCAAAAAGAACCCCTCATTTTGTTCCTTTTTAAATTAAATGTTTTAAGTGTTACCGGTTTATTCCAATCAAGATGGCTTCAGGTGTGCCATACTTTTGTCATAAGTAAGGCTGTTAGCGCTCTAGTTGTTCTTTAGAACACTCTGGGAAGCTGCAGTAGAACACAAAGGCATCAACTGGCAGGCTGCTCCTGTTGAAATATAACAGGAAGATATTTGAGATCACACTTGAAATATGTCCTAATTTTTCTTTCTACAGCACTAACCATAATTTCTATGACAAAATGAACCCCATCATTTTGTTCCTTTTTAAATTAAATGTTTTAAGTGTTACCAGTTTATTCCAATCAAGATGGCTTCAGGTGTGCCATACTTTTGTCATAAGTAAGGCTGTTAGCACTCTAGTTGTTCTTTAGAACACTCTGGGAAGCTGCAGTAGAACACAAAGGCATCAACTGGCAGGCTGCTCCTGTTGAAATATAACAGGAAGATATTTGAGATCACACTTGAAACATGTCCTAATTTTTCTTTCTACAGCACTAACCATAATTTCTATGACAAAATGAACCCCATCATTTTGTTCCTTTTAAATTAAATGTTTTAAGTGTTACCAGTTTATTCCAATCAAGATGGCTTCAGGTGTGCCATACTTTTGTCATAAGTAAGGCTGTTAGCACTCTAGTTGTTCTTTAGAACACTCTGGGAAGCTGCAGTAGAACACAAAGGAATCAACTGACAGTCTCTGCCCTTGTTGGATGTACATGTTTTACTGAGAATGTCAGACTTCATTCTCACATGAGTGAGAAAGATAATGTGAATTTACAGAAAATATGCTCTCATTTTAGCTTCTGGAGCACCTTCCAAACCTCCATGGGACAAGCATGAGAAAATAGTGTTCTCTCAAACATGATTCATGATATCCCAGCAGAAGGTTTTTCACATGGTAAAATCACCTTGGAATACACCACAATTCCTAAAATTAGTATGGTACCGTCAACAAATAAATTCTAATGTAACTAAAGCCTGTTATCACCCTTTATAGTTCTCCTTTTGGTGACCCTCAAAATCTTCTATTCACTACAATGCATTTCAATGAGGTACTATCATTTATATTGGTCCCAAGATGGCTGCCAGAAATTCCAGGATGAAGTGCTGACAGCCAATCAGATCTCACGATGACATGTGTGGTTAGGCTCCGCCCAGATATATATGTGACTTTACTTTTGATTTTCTCAGGAACTACTGAACGGATTTACACCATTTAAGCAAAAGGCACGACACTGAACCAAGGGCTACCTCTTTGCCAAATTTGGTGTAATTCCGTTCAGCAGTTCGGGCTGTAGCTGCGACTAAAGGTTCCTATGGAAAAATGAATGGGGAAAACACGCTTTGGGACCCCCTTTTCTCGGCCCCCGCTTGACGTATCACCCCGAGACTTTCAGGATAGGAGCGGACCGGAGCGCCCCAACAAGTTGGAAACTTTCGCGAAGATTCGTTAACCGGCGCCAACGTTATTTCAAATAGAATGTCGCGGATTTCCTATGGATAATAGGTTTTAACTATAACTATCTACTGGCGACCGCCAGTAGATAATATATATATATATATATATATATATATATATATTACCTACTGGCAGTCGCCAGTAGGTAGTTATAGTTAGGACCTAGTTTCCATAGGAAAAGCATTTTTTTGATTTGCCAATAACTTTGAGCGTCGTTTGACGAATCTTCGCAAAATTTTCAAAACTAATGGGGCGCTCCAGTCAGCTCCTGTCTTGAATGTTTCGGGGTGATTCGTCAAGTGGGGGACAGAGAAAAAAGGGGGTCCCAAAACACGTTTTCTCCATGTTAATTTCCATAGGAACTTTAGACAAAGCTACAGCCCGAACTGCTGAACGGAATTACACCAAATTTGGCAAAAAGGTAGGTCTTGGTCCAGAAAGCGACTTTTTTTAAATGGTGTAAATCCATTCAGTAGTTCCTGAGAAATTCAAAAAAGAATAATATCGATATCTGAGCACCGAGGAGGGTTCGCGAACCCTCCCGAGCAAGAGCTGACTTCTGATTGGCTGCCAACACTCCAAACCAGGAAGTGAAATTCTGAAGTTATAGTTAGTGAGATAACTATAACTCGTGCCCCGCAGCGCACTGCTTATGATCTCACATATAACATCACTCATGACATGGTCAGTGACATCACTGATTACATCACTGGTGGCATCATCCAGTGACTGTGAGTGGTTTTAAAAAGTTTATGAGTGTTAAATATATATACCAAGTTGTATTGGTGAATCAGTGGGTGTATGAGTGCCTGTATGCATAATTCAGTGGGTGCGTGACTGACTGTATATGTGAAGGATTAGGTGTCTCAGTGAATGTATGGTTGAGTGACTAGTTGTGTAAATGTCTGTATCAGTCTGATAGTTGTAGTCTAAGTGACTGTATGAGTGTATGAGTGGGTATGTTAGTGGCTGTATGGGTGATTGATTGGTTGTCTGAGTACCTGTATGGGTGTCTGTGTGGGTGGGTGAGGGTGTGTGTGACTGCTTGTATGGATGAGTCAGTGAGTGGGTAAGTCAGTGGCTGTATGAGTTAGAGAGTACATGTATGAAGGGCTCTATGGGTGACTGAGTGTGTGTATGGCTGTGTCAGTGAGTGAGTGAGTGTGTCAGTGGTATAGGTGGGTAAATGCATATGTGAAAGGCAGTATAGGTGAGTGTTAGAGTATATGAGTGACTGTATGGGTGAGTGAGTAATTGTGAGAGTGGCTGTATGGATGAGTGTGTGCTTGTGTCAGTGACTATATAGAGGTGTTAGTATGTGTTAGTATGAGTAAGCGAGTGAATGTGTGTGTAACTGTATGGGTGAGTAAGTGGCTGTGTGATTGACTCTATGGGTGAGTGAGTAGGTATTTGAGTAGCTCTATGGGTGACTGACAGTGTGTGAGTGGTTGTATGGGTGTATGAGTGGATATGTCAGTGGGTGTATTTGTCAGTGAGTGGGAGTATGAGTGGCTGTATGGGTGAGTGAGTGGATGTGTGTGTAGACTTATAAATCAGTGAAGTGAGTGTATATATACTGGTATGGGTGTGTGAATGGGTTTGAGAATGGTAGTGTGCAAGTTGGAGTGGGTGTATGAAAGGTTATATGGGATGTGAGTGGGCACGTCAGAGATTCTTTGGATGATGTAATCAGTGATGCCATTTGAGATGTCATCATTGATGTCATCAGTGATGTCACTGACCATGTCATGAGTGATGTAATATGTGCGGTCATAAGCAGTGCATTGCGGGGCGCGAGTTATAGTTAGCTCACTAGCTATAACTGCAGAATTACACTGGTTTGTACGTGTGAAATATGAGCCTAACTATAACGTCCAGTAACCTTTGTTTTTTTCAGCTTGCACAGCGATAGGATGGAAGTTACCTATCTTCCATTGGACTTGTTCCTTGTGGTGTGTTTGTCCTAATGCAATATGTGTGCCATCATGTGATCCAACACAATTTCGTGTTGGGCCCAATTCATTCTATCCTGCCTTCACATTGGCTAATTCCTCATTGTATATGAACTATATGTAGCTGTTGATGTGTCTCCTCATTGTAGGCCAAAGTGCTTGTGGCACACCACTAACATTTGTTTGTGACATTCCACTAGTTGCAACCATCTCTGGATTGGAATGACCCTGTGGTCATAAACTGTTGTACTGACTTGTGCCTTTTTATTTGTTTATTTGATGCAGGATTTCTTTTGTGAGTTTGGCAATATGGCTCCAGCTGATGATGTAGACCTAATTTATTATTGCCTATTGTGTAGGATATTGTCTGAAAGTTTGCAACTGATTATGTGATGACTTACACAGAATAGCTGAGTCATGTCTTATTTGATATGTTTCTAACATCATGTCCACCTATGATTTTAATAATGGAATAAAGACACTTGTATGTATGTGTTGTCGCGACATGGTAGTGATCTTGAGTTGGACATTGTTTACATACAACATAGTCATGCTTACAGAAGTCCCTAGTTTTAACATTGCAAAGTTCACATGGTAGTACATTCACAAATGTGAGAATTGCAACAGGAGAGAATGATTTGGTGACGTGTGTTTTTAATGAAGTGAACAAGGATAAAAATTACACAATGGAAACAAAAAGTGAAGTCTTCAGTCATGGTGGATAAAACCATTGTAGTAGAGTCCAAATTGTCTGGAGTCCAAAGTCCAACATACTCCTCCCATCAGATATGGAAAAGTAGGCAGGAATAGTCCACAAAGTGAATGCGTAGCACACACAGGAGGACATTAGGGGCAAGGTTTCTTCCTGGCATTGGTGGCTGTTTTCCATCCCCACCTCCTGTATTTTTAGGTGGACATTCCCTCTTTTTGCCAGAGGGGGGATCCGCAGCTGCAGAAACAGGGGTGCATGCAGGCATGTTCTCCTCTGACAGGGCCTCCCTTCCTGTGGCTGCTGCAGATGTAGTTGGCCTGGATTTTTTGTACCACAGGAAAGGGTAAATGCAGGTGAAAAAGCTCTGCAGAGGGTGGTGTTGATGTCCTGCAGCACCCCAACTAGAGATGCCATGTTGGTGTTGATGCCGGCCAACTCAGTGTGTATGCCTGCCACCTCGGTGCATATGCCGGCAACCTCCTAGTATGTGTCCCTCTGCAGCTCCTTCATTTCCTGGGTTTTGGTCAATACCTGGCCCGTGACACTTTGAGAGTCCTGTTATGCTCTCAGGACTTGGCTGATGGCAGCCTGGGTGTCTGTGGGCCCAGTGGGCTCACTCTGTAGGCTCACAGTTACCCTCCCACTAAGCTTACCCCACGGGCCTGTGCCCGGGGCACAGATTGCACCCTCCCACTGGGTCCTGGTTCCTCAGTGAGTGGGTGGTGATAGCCGGCTCAGAATCCAAGACTGGGGGACACAGGATGGTACTGACTGTGCTAAGTCCACATGTTGGGGGTGCAGTGGTTGGCTGCGTTGTTGCAGCTGTGGTGGGAGGTGTTGTTATGGTCACACTGAGCCCCACTGTTGCCATCTGGCCAGGCTGACCAGATGGGCTAGGACCGTCATCCATGTGCACCTCTTCAAGAGCATTGTCATCACTGAGGGCTTCATCCTGGAGTTGAGAGGAACATTGATATTGCTGGAAGTGATATATCTACATCCACGTTGTTTGTGTCAAAGTAAATGGGGACCTAGAATGGAACAAAATAGATAGAGATTAGTATTGTCATCTATTTGTGTGTAGTTGAAGTTGGTTACTAGACATTTGAAGACATTTAGTAGATTTCATCAGCTCATTAGATGTGCAGATATGTGGCATTTTGACTTTAGGGATAGAAATGACATCTACAAAACTCTGCTACAAACACAGTGTAGTAATAACATGTGCATTTGTCCATTTCAAGGCCAAATTGTGTATAATACAGGCAAACAAACAGCATAATTGTATATTTAGCATTGTTCATCCTGTGAGGAGTGCAGAGTCAAGGGGTCACCTGACACTGCTAACCAGCTGAGTTTCCTCCATGGCTTACATATATTAGTGGTACACCATTGTTAGTGTGTCACTCATGCCAACAATAGTTTCAGTTGATGAGACCAGGACACCATCAAGCAAAGGATTCAGACATATATCTGAGTAGAGCATTGCCTGTACAGTGCACAGTCCATGATGAGTGAAGATCAGTTGTAAGATGGCAGACAAGTGAGAAGGGGCAAAAGGAGTCTAGCATATTGGTTAGGGTTGCAGAGACAGGGCCTCATGGTAGTTGTAGTCACTTCAATCTCACTTTACCAACACGTGACAAACAATTAGTGTTCCATACCTGTTGGCAACATGCATTTGGGATGGACCATACTTTTAAATATTCACAAATATCATGGGTCCTGGATTGATTTTTATGGTAATCCACTTACAGATAGTATTGCAACATGTGGCATGTCATGGAGTTGGATGCATGTGCTCTTACATGCAACAATGCACATTGACACAGACAAAGCAACATCTCAGATACTTTGAGTATTGAATGCTAGGAAAGTAGAAAGAGAGCACAATAGCAAAAGCAAAGTTGAGAGCAAACTGGACATTGTGAAACTGTGCAAGTTACTGAAGTGTAACTTACCAGAGTCTACTCTCCCATCTATTCCTGCCAAGGCCTTAGAATGCAGGATGGCCAAGATCTTCTCCTCCCAGGGAAAGAATTGTAATGGTGCACTGGATGGGCCATCGCCAGTCCTCTGAGCCTCCAGGTTGTGGGTGTTGTACCGGCTATGCACCCAACCTGAGGTCATTCCACCTCTTCCTAATGTCGCCCTGTGTGTACAGGGTGGTACCAACAGCACTCACTCTGTTGACTGTCCTGCCCCACATTTCAGTTGTCTTACTGGGAGGAGTATGCTGGACTTGGGAACCAAAAATGTGTGGCTCTACTCTAATGATTTCATCCACCATGACTGTCACCTCAAGCTCAGTGAAGAGTGTTTTTTTTTTGCCAGGCATGATGAAAAAATAAAATGTGAGTGACTATATGAAAGGAAAAACAAACAAGTGATACAGGTAAAAAGGTGCAAAACAAAAATTACAGGTGGTGGAGAGTGCTAAATGGGAAGATGAAAAAAGGGGTACCTTATCTCAAAATGCACAAAACGGTGGTGCCTGTCTTGTGACCTGCAGTTGGGAAGCAAAATATGCTGGTCAGGGATAGGGTGTGTTTTATAGTGTGATTTGCAGGCTTTCCCACTTGGCCAAAGCACAACAGCTGTGCAGTTTTTAAATCCATCTAATGGTCACTGTTGTGGTGTTTTTTTGCACGTGTTCCTCGGCGGTCTACTGCCGTTGGGTAATTGCTGTTTGTTAACCGCTGCTGGGAGACAGCCAGTCTGACTGTGTAGTCATAATGCACTCTGCGGGTAGACCGCGGACCTGACGGTGTCAGTGGATGCAATGCCAATATTGCAGACTGCAGCGGTCCCAACGGGATGAGCGCCGTTGCAGCAGTCGGTGTGTCAGACAACAGAACTCGTAATACGGCAGACTGTAGACCGCCGGCACAGCGGTGTCATACAGGACGCAGCGCTCGGGGGGTATAGAATTAAGTATATGTAAATTTTATTGCATTTTATCAAACATTAATGTTTTTATATAAAAACATGTTAAAATATGTTATAATTAAATAATAAAGACATCATTTGTTTAGACTTTTTTAACATTTAATTACATTTATTTATATTGTTAACTATTATGAATAATTAAATTTAACTCAACATTATTTTCTGTGGGGTTTTACTTTAAGTTCCATGCCTTAATTAATTTCTATAGGAAGGTGTTGCAGTATCAGTGGTATGCCATGTGTGGCACTGGATTTACTATTATTTCTTCATGACAGTGGTAACTTACACCCATAAATGTGGCTCCACTCATTTCCAGGGGTTGGAGACGTGTAAGTCTACACTGATGAGTAACTTTACAGTTGGATTTTGTGAATAGCCCAAAGTAGTAAAGTTACTCACAAGTGTAAGTTAAATTTGTGAATTACCCCCATAGTATTTGGGATAATGACACTAAGGGGCCTATGTATGAGTGGTTTGTATCGTAGTTGCACCCACAATGTGGTAAATGCACAAAGCGAACCATAAGTTAGATTTATGAAGCCATGCAGGGCCACTTTGTGTGGTCCTAAGTGGCTCCATAAATTTGGAGTAAAGCAATGCCTTACTCTGCGCAAGGGAGGCGTTCCATGAGCATTGCATGGGTGTTCCCATGCAACTCCCATGGGTTTTGACACATTTCATATTTACCAGAATTGGTAGACCTGGGAATGCGCCTAAAAAAATACACCTTCTCAGGAGAGACGTTATGAGAAGAAATATCTTTATTTCTCCTTGTTACTTCCTCTTTCTATGTGTTCTGCATTCTGCAGCACACAAAGAAAGAGGAATATGCCTCTCAGGATTGTTTTTGTGCAGGAAGGTGCCCCTTACTGCACAAATACAATCCTGCATGCAACACAGGCACCCATGCACCATGGTGCAACGGAGCCTGCGTTGGCGCCAGGCTGCCAAATGGGTGCCAGCACAGGGGAAAAAGCAGGAATGCATGGTATTTCCTTAAATACAGCATATCCCTGCTCTTTGCCTGTCACGCAGTGCAGCAAGGTGACTTACTGCACTGCATGACTATTGCGTAAATAGGACCCGAAGTCCATTCTCATGCTTCAACAACAGTGAATTCTTACCCTAGGTGCAGTGTCAAAGTTTGTTACTGGATGTCCCTTTGATGTGAGCAGAAATAATGTGCTGTCTCAGGTTGATACTAGAGTTTCCTCAGAGGTCAACAGAAGTGTGCAATGTCTCAGGTCGGAGGTCGGAGGTCCATTAAAGTCAACATAAAGGGTGCAGTACCTCACGTTTTTACTAGAATCTCTTTGAAGTTAACAAAAGGATGCAGTACCTAAAGCCATTACTATATATCCCCCTTAAGTTATCAGAACGGTGTAGTCCAAGAACCAAATGTATTGACCCCTTAATAGTGATTAACTAGGGTCTTCATCAGGACAAATGGACAGGGCCTACGGGCCCTAGCACTCACAAATAAAAAATACAGGTGTGTCAGCCTTGTTAATGACAAAGTATGGGAATAGAAAACGACGCAGTAACTTATTTTGCTTGGCAGTAAAAATGTATCCGCCAGCTTAAGTAGTATGTGCAATGTAGGACGGACTGTCCTAGTTATAATTACTGCTCCGTAACATGGTAGGAATTATTACCACGTGAGTTCTGATGGAACCACTGTCGTCTAAGCATAACGGGTAGCTTGAACTTAAATTTCAAACAAACATTAATAGACCACGAGTCACCTCACTTGAAAGATGTATTGTTGAGCACGAATTTCGTTGCACGCGCTGCATCGCATTTGGCGGTGCAGCGTGCGCAAAGAAATTCTTTTTATTGATTTAATTGTCTACTTACCTGCAGTCATCCGTATTCCGGTGTTTACTACCCCCCACCCTGCCCCTCCCCGCCCCACCTCACCGCCCGGTAGCACTCCCACCAGGAGCCGCTACTGTTGAGCACAGAAGTGCTACTTCCCTTATTATTGAAACCATTTTTTGTGGTTGGTTTGCTGCTGAAGGGCTGTGAACTGGGAAATGCGCTTTTTACAAAAAGTACCGTGTGGTTCAAAGTATGTGGTTTCATTAATACACTTACACATTGTTGGACTAAATCAAGACATTTAGAAAGACTTTCAAAGAAATTGCGTTTTGCCAAAATATCACTGTAAGAAATAGGATCATCCTTCTCGTGCTATAGTTAATACTTTTACATGGTATTTCATATGTATTTCATATGCAAATTACCACAACTAGGTACAGCTGATGATGTAAAAGAAAGAGATGTTGTTTTGGTTTGTGGTGTTACTACAGTTTTTATTTTAACCGCCTGTTCTCGGGTTAACCCTGCTGCTTGATTAACAGGAAGTTAGAACAGCATTGCTGCTGCCTTAACTGTGCATGCCACATACCAAAGCATGCAATTTGAAATAGTTCAAACACTTACACCATGCTTAAGGCAGTTTTAAAACTACTTTTAAATAATTAGGGGCTTATTTATAAGCCCCTTGCGCCTCCCGTACGTCACTTTTCCCATGTTAAAAATTACCAAAAGTGGCACAAGTCGCTTGTAAATAAGCCCCTTGGTGCCTTATTTATGAGGCCCTTACGCTGCCATTGCGTCATTTTTTGTGACACTGCTGCGGTGTAAAAAATGCGCCACACCGCACCATATTTACAAAGTGATGCATCTAGGCAGATGCGTCACTTTGTAAACCCCTGTGCTACATTATACCTGCAACAGGTATAATGTATGCAGGGTGGGCGTTCCGTCAAGGCAAAGCCTCGTAGAAGCGTCGCAATGAAATCTATGAGATTTCACTGCACTACTTCTAGGGCATCATTACGTCAAATCCTTACGCCTGCTTGAAGCAGGCGTAAGGAGTGACGCAGTGCTTTTCACATGGGGCTTGCCCCATGTGAAAATACACATTGCTGGAGTTGCGTCTGTTTTCAGACACACTCCAGCAATGCGCTAATTTTGCACCTACAGATACGTCAGGAATACTGACGTATCTGTAAATCCTTGCGACATAGAGCGCCATACAGTAAAATACGGCTCATCCATGGTGTCGCAAGGATGGCACTATGAAAAGTGTTGCATCGCTATTTTCCCGCAGCGATGTGACACTTCATAAATGAGGTCTTTAATATTCTTTCAAAATGTCAACATGTGAAACAGGATCATCTTGCGCTGCAGTCAAACGTTCCACATGATAGTTTATATGTAAATCACCACAGTTAGGGGTGCAAAGCATGTTAATGCTATACAATGGGAGCCCATTACATGACTTTCTATGATATAGCTTTACAATGGAATGCATGTCACCAGGCTTTAAATTAGAAAGCAACTTTACTAGACCAAAAGACGCCATGAATGATAGAGGTGCTGTTTTGCTCAATAGTAATATGATCACTCTTTGTTGTAGTTCTTAGGCCGAAGCCTACCAGACAGCATAGCTGTCTGGTTTGCTAATGACATCTTGGGGACACTTGGGAAGCTTCCTTGTGAATTAATTCTGCCCATTGCTTACCATTGGCTTTGTGGTTTGTAACTCACATTTGCTTCCTTTCTATTTGCTGCCTCTATTTGTTTTAGGCTCTCCAGCTTGAGTTTCTCCCTCCCGTTGTCCAAACCCTATTTAGTGTATTTAGGGGGATATTCTCAAGAACGTGCGATAAACATCGCCAAAATAGGTTAACGCAAGTTTCCATATCGCCGTCTATCGCGGAAAAATAACCCCGTCTTAACGTGGCATTCACAACACGGCGGTAACATGCGATAGTACCCCGATAATGCGTCAAATGTCCGCGATAACATTACCAGGACAACGATGAAAATCCAAACCTGAACTCGAAAAAAGTTCCGATGGGCCCAACCGCGATAAGACAATAAGCGAAAAGCAGCGCCAGACCTGCAAATCCCACACGTCAGGCGGGAAAAATCACTACAAAAGCAGGAAAGAAATAACACAAACAAAAAACAAAATACAGCGAAGCACAATGGAGGCAGCCGGAGCAGGCACAGAGGACGGCCAGAACCCCACAAGCCCCCAGGAGGAGCAGCCTGGGACCTCGGGGACAGGGAAGGGCAAGGACAAAAAGAAGAGGAAGCCGCGATTCAGTCCGCATGAAAACAGGATCCTGATCACGGAGGTGATAGAACACCATCAACAACTGTTCGTCACCTCCACTGTGTCATTGGCAACAAAAAATGCAACATGGCAGTCCATCCTGGACTAGGTGAATGCAGTCGGAGTGCTGAGGAGGACAATGGAAGAGCTCAAGAGGCGCTGGAATGATGTGAAGCGCAAGACCAAGCTGAAACTTGCCCACAACCAGAAGGCAGCAATGCAGACTGGAGGTGGGAGTCCAGCGCCACAGGAGGAGCTGGATGAGATGGAGGAAATGGTGTCCACAGTCATCAGTGGGGAGACGGTGGCAGGAGTTGGGGGACCGGACACTGCTCAACATGACCTGACACAACAGCAACAGGGTGAGTAACCACCAGGGACTGGGGGGGCTGGGGGAGATGGGCACAATGGCACATATGCACAATTAAGTACAGCACAGTGCACACCCACAATGACTCTGGATCATGTCCCAGATCCCCTTGGCACACTGCAGCACACATAGAAACAGCAAGTAGGCCCCCGTCGACTATGCGCCCAGAGGGGGCCCTTCCCACACATCACCAATCTCACAACCAACCCATGCACATGTGCCAAACCCAGCAAAGCGGCGTGTCAGTGAGCCACACTGACAATGCAAGTGACACTGCATGACGAATAGCATGGCTGCAGTCAATATATCATGACATGTTGCACGCCACCACACTGAGGTGGCTGAGTGTGGACCAAATCCATAAAGGAGCAGGTCACACTCTGACACATCCACCTGCACAAACAACCCCTGACGTCAACAACACATCTGCGGACAAACCATGCCCCAGAGTCCCAACTCCCACCAAGGCCCAAATTCACCCAAGTCTGCAACATCTCAGTACTGTATGGGCACAGAAGTCAAAGGCACACCGCCTGAAAGGGACAAGGGGCAGCAAAATCAGAGCTGCAGGGGCAACTCTCCCAAAATGCAGCACACACACATGACATTCAGAGCACATCAGCATTGACAACAATGTGGTACAAACTGCAACACGTTTACAACAGGACAGAGGACACAACAGGTGCCGCTTGTGTGTAGAAACTGGGCAAGCACATTTGGCATAGCAGGGATATGTGAGATGACAATGTACAAGTACAAACACATATCCGTGATGTTAACGAAATGTCCACTGTCCCGCATCAAATAGGCAGCTCCTCCTAAACAGCCACAATGTACATTGTCATGCAGTCTGCATGTGAACTTGTACAATGCGTCAACATACATGTGAACACAATGTAACACTGCATCTCCCCTTCACATTGCAGAGGGAGCATCAACACCTCCTGCAGAGCAGCCCCAACAACTCTTCACTGATGATGATGAGGACATCTCCGACATCGACCCCGAAGCCCTCCAAACCCTCTTCGACAGCCTCGGCACCCCACCTCCAGGAGCAGGGCAGCCCAGCTGCATCGAGGAGACCCCACCCCCTGCACAGACCACACAGCAGGAAGCAACTACCACCCCGGCTGTCTCCCAGGACCCCCACAAACAACACATGGCCTTCCAACGCCATGTGTTAGAGGTCCAGGAGAAGATGGCTGATCAGGTGCAGATGGGGTTCGACCTCATGGCAGCCAAACTTGATGCCATACATGGATGTCTGAGTACCATCAGGGACCACTTACAGTCCCTAACGGACACCCACAGTCCGCTCCATGCTCTCCAATGAGCCATGGCTGACATCACTGGAGTCATGATACTGAGACAAGAACAACTGTCCAGCCAGAGTGGCTCCAGCGATGTCAGCCGGGAGTTGGGACAGATGCTGGGGCTCATGGAGAACATGGAGCGGATGACGGCGGAAAGAATGGCTGCCATGGCTGCACACCAGCGAGATGTGGCTGGGACCTTCCATGCCCTGCAGCACATCGTCATGGCATTGCTGCCTCAAGGCCTTGCGCAGATGAATGCTGCTGCTGCTTCTACATCCACATTTCCGCCCCTGATGTGTCAGTGCCTCACAGTCCGGTAGGCAATCCACCACCACCCACTTGTGAGGCACATGAGACATCAGAGGACGAAGATGCAGGTGTATCAACCTTACTGGTAAGGAGGAGGCAGTAGCATTCATCTCCGACATATGGCCTGTTTCTGCCCTTTCCATCATCACCTTCCACTGTCCCCCGATACACTCTACGACACTCACGTTGGACCTCGACATGGACCGCCATTTTCTGTTTGGTTACCAATGACACAGCGATCATACTGCGGACTGAACTCTTCCTCTTCCGATGTACTTGTCATTCCCTGAAGGACTCTGGCTGGCCCTCCATGGGCCAATAATGTGAAGTGGGGTTTGCATGGCCCTGTACTGCTCCAGCTGCAACACTCCACTGGATGTGAATTAAACATTCAGAATCGTACAGATGTGTCATGCCTTTGATCATTCAAGTATGAGAGTATGGATGAATGTAGGGTCAGTGATTCCCCCTTACGTCCATGTTGCTCATGTCGTGGGACTTGAGTCACAGGGTGCAACATTGCCGATTGCGGTCCGGGTAGCGTAGACACTACAACAGAGACACAAGCATCAGTTACTTCCTTGTCCAGCCCAGAACTCAAGCACGCCCAGAGCCCCGGGCTCATTGTTCCCACCCCTACGCTGGCCTGCCATACGCCAGGCCAGTCCACTCCGCTTACGCTCAGAGGTGGGGAAGACAAAGCTACATGTCCCAGGTCTTCCCTTTTGTGATCTACTGATCACTGGTCTAGTTGTCAGCATGCCACAGCCTCTCCCTGAGGGCTGGTTCACACCCACACCACACCCATCCAGCACAGGCATCACAGGACATGTGACCCTGCCAATAAAAGGGGCCTAGCACGTCACATTCCCCACTGCCGGAGATGACATGATGGCGTCCGCACCACGGGACCCAATCATGAAGGGTCCATGACTTGTGGCGCACTGAGTTGGTGGCACCCGCTGCACTGCAGCCCGCACGGGCCTACCGCCACCTGACGATGACTTGCGTTGCACAGGGTCAGTGGCACCCGCTGCACTGCGGCTGGCAGGGGCCTACCGCCGTGTGACGATGACTTGCGTTGCGTTGCACAGGGTTAGTGGCACCCGCTGCACTGCGGCTGGCAGGGGCCTACCGCCACGTGATGATGACTTGCGTTGCACAGGGTTAGTGGCACCTGAAGAGCTGAGCGGGTGTGCAGCCTGCGATGATGCGTAGGCCACGATGACCCGTCCTGCTAACCGTGGATCGATTTGAATTGTGAGTCCTGCTGGACCATAGTGCACGCTGAAGGCAGCAGTCAGCACACACATGACTCCGTGGTGCGGTGCCGCAGGGTGCGCTGGGGGCCTGTTGCGTGGAATCCAGTGATCGGCTGAGGAGGATGCACTGGCACGTGGTGGGCCCTCTTGGAGACACGCCGGTGGCAGCAGGTGAGCATTGAGGCCTGGGTGCGCAGGGATGGCCAGTCATCGCTGGGCGGAGGACCGGTCTGGGGACCAGGGCTGGGGGGCATCAGGCGCACAGGGTCGCGCAGGCACCAACTGTCATGGCGGCAGACTCGTCACTGGGTGGGGGGCGCTGCCCTTGCTGCCACGACCCTGCATGCGATGATCGTGATGTGCGCGGGTTGGTTTGGGACGTAGCCACCTCATCTCCAGTGTGGATGTGCCCGTTGATGGTGGTCGGCCGTGTGTGTGTAGGCCTATGGGCAGGTTGTGGTGGAGACTGAGACACATGCAGTAGTCACTTTGGTGGTGGATTGGTGATGTGTGCATTCCCACAGTTGTGAGTTGGGGGATTGTGGAGTTGAGGTGTGTGGTGTGTTCAGTTGGGGATCATGCACACTGCCTGGGGAGTTTGAGACGACATTGGTGGACAGGCCACGGTGGTCCACTTTTGTATGCACAGTGATGGCATGCGTGTGGTTGCTGTTGCGGTGATTGTGTGCAGTGTCGGCAGGGGGCACAAGTCATACACGTGTGCTGTGAATTTCCCCCAACACATGCGTGACGCCAGCTATGGCGTAGTTCCCTTGCGTGGTCTCAAGATGTTCCTGCGCAGTGTGGGGGGAGTGAGGGGCAGGGGTATCGAGCTGACACAGACTGTGGTGCTTTCAGGTATGATGAGTCCTGCATGATGTGACCATAACAGCAGTTCGTGTGGACGTTACCTTCCTCTTCATTCCTACGACAGTTACGGCCACACGAACTTCTGTTGCGGTCTGCTCATGCATGGTTTATCATGCCTGTGAGCATTCCAGTTTGTTCAAGTGCAGTACACTGTACCAGATTAGGCATGTGACTATACGGAAGTTTGACCATTGTCACCATTTCTCCCACAGGTTTCTGAAGACACGTTGCCCTGTTGAAGTTCTCCGTTGGGAATGGAACGCGTTGGCTGAGCTTTTCGTTTTGTTTGTTTGTGTATTTGTAATAAAGTTCTGTTTTTACACTACTGTTGACTACTGGACTTCATGACCTGGCGCACCCACATTTCGGTTGCTACGATCTTGGGTCTGGGGCACGGAGGTGTCTAGCACGGCTGGTGTTGGGGTTGGTTGCACAGGTACACTATGAATTGGAACTTTCGTGTGGTGCGGATACAGGGGCACGCCGTTGCTTTTGTGGACATGCATCCATGACATATGTGAGGGGGTTTGATGGGGCTGGCTGTGAGACTCCTCCGACTCCGGCAGTTGTTGGTTGGAAGGTAACAGGGGCCAACGGGTGCAGCACAGCCAGCTGCTTTGTCTGCGGGGGGGATGTAGGTTGTCCGCTGTGTTAGTACCGTCAGCCTGTGGGCAATGTGGGTCAGGAAGCGGTGGATGGTTGTCCTTTTGAGCCTGTGTTGGCCAATGGCTTCCTCTGGCATTGGGTCTCTGGGGCTGGTGCGTTTTAGGGTCGTCCGCTGTCCTGCACTGCCTAGGTGGTAATACGGGGGTGGTGGTCTGGGGGGGGGCTGGGAGTGGTGGCAGGGGTGTTGTGGCCCTCTTGGTTCTCCGAGCTGCATGATCATTGGCTCCATGGCATCTGTTGGTCTTCAGATGTGGCTCTGGGCTGGGCTCCCTTTCATACTGCAGGTAGTCGTCCTGTTTAGCACCAGCAGAAGGCAGGTGTTAAATCCCTGCTGCTAATGCGCCTTATCGCCTGTTTTTGGGTCGCATCGCAGATCTGGCTGGTCATTGGGAATATCGCGGAGTGGTGTTTTCGTGTGTTTTTGCATGGGAACGCCTACTCTGCATATCATTAGCGTTAGTTGTCGCACTCATCCGTGGCGATGTTTTTTGCGGCAGCTATCGCTGGTTAAGTGGCGATATTGGCAGTTTGCACCAGCTTGTGAATTGGGCGATAAATCTATCGCCACTTTTGCGGCGCTAAACTGCCGATAAGTCGGCGATAAGTCCTTGAGAATATGCCCCTTAGTGTATTCTTGCATCAGTGCTCAATTTCTGTAATCAGGCCTTTCAAATGTTGTTCTTATCTTACCATATTTGCTGTGCATTCAAAGACAGAGCTCAAATGTCAGGCTCTGTCTTACAAGGAGCTTGGTGTTTACTTTTATTTCTCTAACTTAAAAGTGAGAGGATTTATGTGACAATCATGCCGGCTACTGGGGATGTGCTTGAGGAAGACTGTACGATGCTCTAGCACACAACAAAATTTAAATGTCTGTAAATGAACTGTGCAGATATTTCAAAATATATCGGAATTAGAAAAGCACAAATGAAGCACCTTTTTGGGAAATTCTGAAGTGTGGTGTAAACAAATATTTTCTTACAAACAGAGCAAATCAATACACTAGGTGATAATATTTCCACACATTATCATTTGTGCGCTTGATACTTTTATCAGTAAATCTGTGTGCCTGTGCACATGTAATGGTCATTCAATTGAAGATGTGTTGTCTGTAATGGCAGTATGCTATCACACCATGCATACTTCACTTTGCCTCACTCCACTCTACTCTGCACTAATCCACAACACTGCAGTCTACTCTGCATCACTCCACTCTACGCCACTTCACTCCAGGTCTTTCTACTATACACCACTGTACTTTATGCCAGTGCACTCTAATCCACACTACTCTACTATGCACCACTGCACTCTTTGCCACAGCACTCTACACCACTCCACTTTGCGCCACTCTATGCCACTCTACTCTGCAACACTGCACTCTATGCTGCTACACTCTACATCAATGTACTCTACACTGTACCACTCCATTCTACACCTGTGTGCTCTATGCAAAGCCACTATAAGCCACTCTACTCTACTCTGCATTCTATGTCACTCTACTATATGCCACTGTACTCTACCATGTACTATTCTACTCTACACTGAAACAATTGACTCTGCACCACCCCCCTCTGCACCACTGCACTTGGTGCCACTGTAATCTGCACCACTCCATCCAACGGCACTCCATTCTGCCCCACTCCACTCTACTCTCTGCAACTGCACTCTATGCATCACTGCACTCTACTCTGCATCACTGAACTCTATGCCAATGCACTCTACAGCACCTTATTCACAACCAATGCACTTTGTGCCAATCTGCTTTGCACCACTGCACTCTGTACCACTATGCTCTACTCTGCAGCACTTTGCACCACAGCACTATACACCATTACACTCTACGCCATTCTACTCTAAATCACTGCACTCTACACCACACTATTCTACTTTGCACCACTATACTCTACACCACTCTACTCTGCACCACTCTACGCAACTGCACTTCATGCCAATGCTCTACTCCACTCTACTATACACCACTGCACTCTACAACAGTCTACTCATCAATACTGCACTCTCTGCAACTGATCTCTAAGCTACTCTGCTCTATGCCACTGCACTCTATGGCACTGCACTCTATACCTCTGCACTCTACTCTGCACCACTCTACACCATGACACTCTATGTCAATGTGTTCTATGCCAATGCACTCTTCCCCACTACACTCTATGTCACTGCACTCTGTGCCACTCTAATCTACTGTGTACCACTGCACTCTGACACTGCAATCTATGCCACTTTTCTCTACTCTATGTCAGTGTACTCTACCCCACTCTACTATGCACCACTGCACTCTTCGCCACTGCACTCTACACCACTCCAGTCTAGGCCACTCCACTCTATTCTGCACCATTCCACTCTGCACCACTCCACTCTATGCCATTGTACTCTGCAACACTGCACTCTGTGCCACTGCACTCTATGCCAATACATTCTATGCCACTACTCTATGTCACTCCACTTTAGCCAGCACCACTTCATGCCACTTAATCCTACTCTGAAACAATCTACTCTACACCACTGCACTCTACGC
The DNA here is from genome assembly GCA_963921515.1 of Calotriton arnoldi. Taxonomy (NCBI): domain Eukaryota; kingdom Metazoa; phylum Chordata; class Amphibia; order Caudata; family Salamandridae; genus Calotriton; species Calotriton arnoldi. The sequence goes on along the minus strand of CAWUFW010023746.1, from coordinate 26,326 downwards.
ACCCTACTCCACTCTGTGACACTCCAATCTGCACTATGTCACTGAACTCTGTGCCATTATACTCTACTCTGTACCACTCTACTCTATGCCACTACTATATGCCACTGCACTCTACCCTGCACCACTCCACTCGACCCTGCACCATTACACTCTCTGCCACTTCACTTCACTGGGAAGCAATATACGCTATGTCACTGCACTCTATGCCACTGCACTCTACGTCACTTTACTCCACTCTGCACCACTTCAAGCTATGCCACACCACTCTTTGCCATTGCACTCTATGCTGTGCCACTCTACACCACTCTACTCTATTCTGCACCACTCTACTCTACTATGCTCTACACCAATCTCCTCTAACCCACTGCACTCTATGCCAATTCGCTCAAAACCTTTTTACTCCATACCAATGAACTCCTACACCACTGCTCTCTACACCAACTACTCTGCACCACGCCACTATGCTCTACTCTGCAACGCTCTCAACCACTGCACTCTATGCCACTGCACACCACTGCACGTTACGTCACTTTACACCACTGCGCTTTTCATCACTGCACTCTATGTCACTCTATTCTACTCTGCACCACTGTATTCTAGGCCACTGCTCTCTGCTCTGCACCACTCAACTCTATGCCACTCTACTGCACTTTATGCCAGTGCACTCTATGCTACTACACTGTGCCACTACACTCTGCATTACTCCATGCCACTCTAATCTTTTCTGCACCACTGTACTCCATGCCACTGCACTCTACTCTACACCACTCTACTCTATGCCACTGCACTCTACGCCACTCTACTCTACACCTCTGCATTCTACCCTGCACCAATCCACTCTACCCTGCATCACTTTACTCTCTGCCATTTCACTGTACTCTAAAACAATATAGTTTACACCACTGTACTCTACTCTGGAACACTCTACTCTACACCACTCTACTCTACATCACTGCACTCTATGCCTATGCACTCTACATCACGTTTCTCAAAACTAATGCACTCTATGCAACTACACTTTATGCCAACATACTCTACACTTTATGCCACTTCCCTCTAGGCCGCTCTACTCCACTAAATGAGACAAGACTCTACAACACTCCACTCAACAACACTCCACTCTATGGCACTCTACTCCATGAAGCTCTACTCCACTCTGACACTCTACTCCACTCTAAGCCACTCCACTCTACAACACTCTACTCCACTCTCTGTCATTCTACAGCACTACTCCACTCTACGACGCTCTATGCGACTCCCTCTATGTCACTCCATGCCACTTTAATCTATTCTATGACACAGTACGCCAATCTACTCCACTACTCCATCCTATACCACTTCACTTTACTATATGCCACCCTACTCTATGCCACTCCACTCCACTCTACCCCACTTGAGTCTACAACACTCTATGCAACTCCACTCTATGACAATATATTCCGCTCTATGCTACTCTACTCTACAACACTCTACACCCTTGCACGCCACTCCATGAGACTCTACTTCATTCCACTTCACTGCATGCTACTCAACTCTATGTCACACAATGCCCCTCTAAAATACTCCACTCCACTCCACTTTTCAACACGCCACTGCACTCTACTGTGCTGTACAGCACTCTACTCTAACCCACTGCACTCTATGCAAATGCACTCAAAACCATTTTCCTCAAAACCAGTGAACTCCACTCCACTGCACTCTACACCAACTACTCTGCAAAACTGCACTTTATGCCACTATACTCTACTATGCAACACTATACATCACTTCACTCTATACCACTGCACGCTATGCCGCCATACACCCTAGTGCTTTACATCACTGCACTCCACAGCACTCTATTCTACTCTGCACCACCGTATTCTAGGCCACTGCTCTCTTCACCACTCTGCACAGCTCTACTCTACGCCACTGCACTGTATGCCACTACACTCTATGACACTCTACTCTGCAAGACTGCATTCTCTGCCACTGAAGTCAACGCCACTCTGCTCTGCACCACTGCACTCTACGCCACTGCACACTATGCCACTCTACACCATTGCATACTACATCACTGCACTCTACACCAATCTATTCTACTCTGCACCACTGTACTCTCTGTCACTGCTCTCTGCACCCCCCTATTCTGCACCACTCTGCACTGCACCACACTACTCTGTGACACTCTACTCTGTGCCACTGCACTTTATGCCACTGCATTCAATGCCACTGCTCTCTACTCTGCAGCACTCTACTCTATGCTACTCTACTGCACTCTACGCCAATGCACTCTATGCTACTACACTCTACACCACTACACTCAGCATCACTCCATGCCAATCTAATCTATTAAGCAGCACTGCACTCCACGCAAATACAATCTACACCGCTCTACTCTACGCAATTGCAATGAGAATAACCCTTGCTAATATCTTCCTGACAACAAGGCTGTTTCAATCTACCTTCATCCAAATATTCACAGAATTATCACGTGGGTGTGCCATATTTGTGGGTGTGAAATAAGTACGACAGGTTACTTTAGACCAATCATCACTGCCAAATTACGATTGCTCAATCTATAGCTGCACAATATTTTTGTGGGCTAACAGAAGATGTGGAAAATGCCAAACATCCGTTCTCTGAGGGGGTGGCTCCAACAAGTAAATGGCTAAAGGGGGTTACATGAAATGCCCACAAACTTGTGCGTTTAAACTCCTGTCTAACCCTTTTCCACCTTGTAAACGGGCAAGATTACACTTCATCAAAGGAATTCAAGAGCAGAAGGGCAATGAATCACGCCCAAACCTCAGGGAGGCACAGGGGAAGGTGAAAATGGTGAAAATGTTTCCCTGTAGAAAACAACGAAAATGAATAGACGAAAATGTGTATTTGCAGAACAGGTTGCTTTTCCACAGCTTTCCCGGTTTTCTAGTACTAAGTCGTCTCAATAGGGGAAAATGTACTTCCTTGGGGTAAAGTACATATATGAGTGCAGATTTATTATTCCCTTTATGAATGGTGCCCTTTGTGTTTGGGTGTGTTGATGACATGGGTTTTGGTAGACACTAAAATATGCCAGTAGCCAGAGCTACAAAGTACTTTCTCCAGTGCATGCACCAACTCCTTGACTTAGTGAATGTTCTGGAGATATGGCACAACAGAACCCTATAATAGTGGGTCAATTAAAACTCTGTGTTTCAGTGCAGGTGGTACTTCAGGCCTTGAGGAAGGCACTGAAAGTTCAAATGATGGTAAATGTTATTACAGTTTTCAACCGCAATCATATGGTACCCGGAGTACCTCTAATGAGCCGTGGTCTAGAATGTCACAGACAACTACAGATGCCACATGGCCTTTACCATACTGTCTGCAGAGGGGCATGCCCATTCCTAGACTAAGGCCAGTCAAATCTTTGAGCAAACCTTCCAAAGCACTCACTTGGGTGGCAAATCACTTAGCAAACCACTTCCAGTGCATTTTGCCCATGCATCAGCCAATATAAAATGGTGCCAGGATTCGGGCAAGGTTTGCCTTCATTTGCTTGGGACATGCACCTTCCAAATAGGGGAACCCCTACCTTCCATTGAGTGAGTACCATCCTTATGCCCAGAGTCTCTTTTGTAATACAAAATTGCCACTTTAGTGCAAAAAAGACACAAACTCCCATTCACTTTCTGGAGAAATTACTATAGTACAGCGCCTGGTCTATTACTCAGTAGTTTTTGTGAAAGTAATTAAATATCTGAGCTCTGTTTCAGGATTTTCCACTTCAACCAAATGAACATGATTGATGTTTGTTAACAGCAGAGCATAATATTTTACAATATAGGCTTTTATGCTATATTCTCCCTTATCAGATATGGGTTAATGTTTGACCACCATTCCGAGTTTCCATGTACAGAATGGGTGAAAAAATAGCAAATGCTATTTTACTGTACATTGCTTTTTAAACCTATTTTTGCAAAGCGAATAACTCGAGGTATATCCTGAAGAGATTTGTACAAAGACAAGCACGATTTGAGTATGAATCTTGATTTCGTATAGTAGTTCGAGCTTTGAGCATATAGGTTAAGAGCATACATTTTATTTTTATATAGGAACCAGCAGTGGTCCATGCAGGTAACAGCGCTGGGCGGCGGGGCCGTGTAAGGGGGAATTTCGAGGGACAATGCGGAGGGAAAATTGAATAAATAATTAATTTTCCCTCGGCATCGTACCTCGAAATCCCCCCTTACCCGGCCCCACCGCCACACCACTGTTACCTGCATGGACCGCGGCTGATAGGAACTGTCCATAAAGTATATATCAAACCATAAATCAAAACTGAAGAACATGTAACTTGAAAGGGGAACACATCTCCTCTGTGCAAATAGATCAAGTCAAGGCCTTAAGCTACTTGAAAAATGACTAATCATTAAGAAAACATTGGAAATACGAGGAGTGTTTCTTAAATTGGATATCTCTGATTCTTCTTGCCCCACACTCAGCAAAAATAAACATGGCATATTTACAAGCCCCTTGCGCCACTTTTGCGCCACCGTTGCGTCACGCATGTGACACAGCGGCGACGCAAACCATGCGCCGCGTTGCGCTATATTTACAACGTGACGCATCTAGGAGATGCGTCACGTAGTAAACCCTGCGCCACATGAAACCTGCGTCAGGTTTCATGTGGGCGTCACCGGCGCAGGGGGCGTTCCGGCGCAGGAACGCCTTGGAGAAAGTGACGTAGGGAAATCTACAAGATTTCACGCAGTCACTTTTCCGACGCTGGTGCGTCAATCCTCACGCCTGCTTCAAGCAGGCGTAAGGATTGACGCACCATGTTAGGGATAGGGAAGGTTGGAACAGTGCTGGAGTTGCGTTGCGCTTGCGACACAACTTCAGCACTGCGCCAACCTTCCGCCAGCAGATGCGTCACGCATCTGCTTATCCTTGCGCCACGATGCGCCGCATTGTAAATGCGGTGCATCAGGCGTGGCGCAAGGGTAAGCTTGCGTGACGCATTTTCCCTGGTGCATCCCTGCTGATATGCAGGGATGCGCCAGGGAAGGTAAATATGCCCCATAGGATTTAATGACTAGCCAGGGAAGTGTCACTGTTCTGCTCAAACAATACCAGAATATGCATGAGAAGGTTCTCACTTCAGCTCCCTAAGCAAGACAATGCAAACATACCCTATTGGTAGGCAAGACTGGTTGCCAGACAAGCACAGCCAAAGTAAACACAACAGGCACACGAAGTGTAATATACACAACCTTCTTTTTATTGTGAAATATAGGAGCATTTCTCTTTACATTAAGTCGCAACACAGCATTGATTTCTGCATCATTTGCATTTGGTTTGTGGTCTGACTTATGATCAGATATTCTGCAAGCCTGTTGACTTGCATGCATCTTGCTTTGTTGAACTGCACCATCTGTCCCGGAAGGGAGTATGATGAATTCCTAGTTCCTGTTTTTACGTTCCTGATTCCTATTCCTGCATGTGGGTTATGTGGTATGATGCTGACTGGTGATGCTGTAGAGGAATGTAGGGTCTCTTTAAAGAATGTCTGGTGCAAGGTTTCTGTGGGTGATTTGTCCATTCATGTGAGCACCATATTCTTTGTTACATAAAAACGTGGAAGTTAAGTTGAGAAAAATAAATTGTGCAACAATCAAAAGTATGAAGCAGACATGAAACTAACCTGGGAAGAATAAAATGCCCAAATTATTTGTCATCTTCTTACAATGATTTACCATTATCTAACAGTCAGTGACAGTGTATAAGCAGAATCTTGTAGAGCAGAACCTATCAAGCATCAGTCTTTTATTAGCTATGTATTTAATCAATTCTTAACAGCAGAATTGATTCACAGAACATTGTGGAAATAAACACCTTTTAATGCAAAGTCACATACTTCCCAGAATAGTGTACATATTTGCTTAGAGAAACTAATTGGCCAATTGGTTTTATTTTGACCAGAGGCTATTAATTACTTAAAGTAAAGGCGTAGAGTGCAGTGATATAGAGTGCTGGTGTGTAGAGTGCATTGACGTAGAGTGCAGTGGTTGAGTAGGGTGACGTAGAGTGCAGTGGCATAAAGTGGAGTGATGCAGAGTGGAGTAGAGTGGCGTAGAGTGCAGTAGCATAACGTAGATTGTTTCAGAGTAGAGTGAAGTGGCGTAAAGTTGTGTAGAGTGCAGTGGTGCAGAGTAGATTAGAATGGCGTACAGAGGATTGGCGCAGACTGCTGCGGCGTAGAGTTGAGTGTTGCAGAGTAAAGTGCATTGGCATAGCGTGAACTGGAATAGAGTGCAGTGGCATAGAGTTCAGTGTTACAGAGCAGCGTAGAGTACAGTGACGTAGAGTGGAATTGTGCAGAGTAGATTAGTGTGGCCTAGATTGAAGTGGTGTAAAGTGCAGTGGAGAAGAGTGCAGTGGTTTAGAGTTAGAGTGGCGAAGAGTGCATTGGCATAGAGTTGAGTGGTATAGTGTAGAGTAGAGAGGCATAGAGTGCAGTGGCATTGAGTGGTGTGGTGCAGAGTGCAGTGGCATGGATGGGTGTAAAGTGGAGTGGTGCAGAGTAGAGTGAAGTGGTGTGGAGTGGTGCAGAGTACAGTGGAGTGGCATAGAGTGGAGTATTCATGGTGTGATAGCACACTGCCATTACAGACAACACATTTTCAATTGAAAAGGCAATTACATTTACACAGACATACAGTTTTACTAATAAAACTATATAGTACACAGATAAAAATGTGTGGAAATGGCATCATCTAGTGTAATTATTTGTTTTGATCATATTAAAGTGTTTGTTTCCAACACATGTCAGATGTAACAAAAAATGTGCTTCATTTGTGTTCCAGATTCTGACATATTCAAAATACTTTCACAGTTCATTTAAATGTTGTCATGTGCTAGAGAAAAAACTCTTTCCTACCCCAGTGTCCAGCAAGATTGTCACATAAATCATCTCACTTTAAAGACAGAGAAAGAAAAGTAAACAAGCGCCCTCAGAAGACAGCTCCTGACATTTGACCTCTGTCTTTGAATGCACAAGAAAATGTGACAAGATAAGAACAAGACTTACAGGCCTGTTTACAGAAATCGAGTTCATGGAAGAATACAGTAAACACGGTTTAGGCAACAGGAGGGACGAACTCAACCTTAAGAGCCTGGCCAACAAATAGAATGCCAGAAAATGTGAGTTACAAACCACAAAGCCAATGGTAATCAAAGGGTGGAATGCATTTGAAGGTCAACTTCCTGAAAGTCTCCAAGATGTCTTCAGAAAACCAGATTGCTGCGCTGTCTGATAGGTTGTGACCTAAAAAAAGGGTGTACACATTTCGGCCTGAAGCCAAAAGGGACCTTCATTAAGACTACAAAGATCTAATAATAAAACATTAAAAATATAATGGGGTTAATAAACATTTTTGATATAAAAGATATATTAAATAGAAACATTTTGCAGAAAGTCTGTGAGTAAAAACATGTCTGACAAAAATTTGTGAGAGAACCTGACCCAAAGAGAAACAAAAGTCTAACCTTGGCAATTAAATGGAATGAGATCTGCTGAAGTTATTCTACAAAATAAAAAATGCTAATTTGGTGTCAGCATCACGGAGCGTAAGAGTCACCAAGCAGACTGAGCAGGGACAACTCAAGGTATCAAGTATACCATCCTTTATGAGAGGCAAAATCCCTGCACAGTCTCAGAATAAAGAAAATGATAATTTTGTTTTGTACAGCTCAATGTTACATTCTTCATAATAAAAACACAGGGCCCGATTCACAAAAGTAATCTGAGACAAAATCCTAACTTTACGACTTTCGGTATTCACAGAAGGCATTTAGGAGTACTAAAGTTAGGATTTTGTCTCAGTTAATCTTAAGTTTTGGTCTTAAGTTAAACTTAAGACAAACTTAAGTTTAACTGAGACAAAATCCTAACTTTAGTACTCCTAAAAGCCTTCTGTGAATACTGAAAGTCATAAAGTTAGGATTTTGTCTCAGATTACTTTTGTGAATCGGGCCCACACTGTTTTGAAAGGAAATACAAAAGTGGCATATTGGCTTGCAGGTAGCAAATTCAGGAAAAGCACATGTAGGAAAGTTGAGTATTATGCAGTGAGGCTGGTTAGGCTTCACTATGCAATACTCTCACCATACCTCAAAGATAGGTCCTTTGGATCCACAATAATAAATCCCTAGCTCAATCCTGGTAATGTGGCACAGAGCAGTCAGGCCTTACTAAAGAAACATGTGTTAAGCATTTCAGAGTACCAACAAGGATGATAAGTATTTGATACAACTCAAAAGAAATCCAACACCAATTTATAAAAATAGAGCAGAATTTTAAATAAATTTGAACAAAATGAATAAACTTGGATAAGTATAACCGGAGTTATGGATTTTAGAAGGAAAAATAAGTCAGTGCATTTCACTACAGCAAAACTTCAACGCTGCAGTCAAAGGAGAAAATAACAAGTGACAATCAGTCACTTGCAGGTCCAGTTTAGTGGAATCCAATGATGTGGGTACCAGGGCCAAGCCATTTATAGTCAGTTAAATTTTACCTGGCTCATAGGGCCCGGATACAGAGTTGTCCTGGCTGTCCTTGGTGCTGAACTAGGAGCCACAGGGCTGCTGGTTTTATCGCTTAGACAGTGCTGGGGAGGAAACAGGTGCAAAAACTGGAAAATATGGCCACTGAGGTGACCAGATGAAGGTGCTGTAGAGTTTCCACGAGACACAGTGTTGAACAAAGCTAGAAGTATTTCCGCTGACCACCAACAATTCTTGGCAGTGGCAAGCTCAGCCTTGGGTTAATTCGACGTCCTGGAGTCCGGGGGTAAACTGTAGCTGCCTGTAACTTGCTAAAGGTCAGGACTACGTTTCCCACAATGCACTAGACCTTTTACTTTTGGGTGATCTTTTAGCTGGCCCGATGGTCAGTGATTCTTTGGGTCCAGGAGCCTGCTTTTAACTATGGGCTGCAGGGGGCTAGTATCTTTAGTCCAAGGGAGTTCTGCATTTGCCTTTCGTGCTCTGAGTGGTTCCTCATTACTTCGAAGATGGTCTCTGATCCAGGACAAGTCGCAGTTGTACAGTCGCAGAATGGTTGCCACTGGTGAAAGTTATCACGCCTTTGATTTGTGCAGGTCCTGAAGTCGCAGACTCGGGTCTCTTCTTTGTCCGTTGTTGCAAGTTGTTTCAGATCTGAGGTTCTGGTGCTAGGGGTACCCCTTACATCCTAGATTTAAGGACATTAGGGGTGGGGGTGCAAGTAGTCAATGGGCTAGTAGCTCCAGTGGTGAATCCACCCCTGAGGTGACCACATCCGGGGTGTGCGTGTCACATTCTTTACCCAGAGCCCTCTATTCCGCCACTTTGAAAAATGACCGAGACCTTCCATGGTTGTAAAGACCAAGTAGCCCACCCTAGGGGGATGGCTAGCCTTCTCGTGGTGTACACCTCCTGACTACCTAATTGTCCCACCTGCCTTGGTGGAAATGTGCCTGGGGGCAGGGGTAGAGCATTTTCCTCCTTTGGGGGGCAGCCTGGTTGCATATCAGAGGCGGTGAAAGCTTTGAAGCTTACCACCTTGATGTGCCTCTTCACTAGCCATCCTGTCAGGGAGGGAGTTGTTCCCTCCTTCCCAGGCAGGCCTTTGCTTCTGACTCCTGGGAGTGTTCACACTTCCTGGCAGGGGGTCAGATTCCTGTCTTGGCAGTAGCAGCTGCAGGCTGCCAGCCATGGCACAGGTAAGGCTGGGGCAACCAGGTGGGAAACCTCTAATATAGCCACCTGGGTTCATTTCACATTAAATCTGACTTTCGGAAAAAGTCAGATTTAATGAGAAATGTTTTTTGATACCAAACATGACACTTTATAGTGGGACCATAATGGAGCTGGCAACCTCGGGGTGCCAGCCCATATTATCATATGGCCCCCTGAACACATATAGTAGTCCTAAATGGAAAGAGGCTACTATAGGGACATATAAGCTTGAATTTATATGTCCACTCTTTTAATATAATGCACCCTGCCTCCTGGACTCAGGAGGCCTACCTTAGGTGCAACTGACATGTATTAGTAATAGTGCTTTGGCCTTGCCACTCATGGTGAGGGCAAAGTCGAGTTTGAGCTGCAATGACAGGCCTGCTGTCATCTGTTTACTTGGGTCACTCATTTTTAGGGTGAGAGCACTGGCACTGGGGCCTAGATAGCAGGCTCCAGTGCACTTTCAGAGTCATAACGTTCAGCATTGGGGAAGAAAGTGTGAGGGTAACCATAGAAAAAGGCACTTTCCTACCACAGCACCTAAAATTAAAATGCTGAAGTATTGTAGTGCTTACATAAAACAACAAGCCTAAAGGTGGTTTAGCAAAGAAGAAATGTTTGAAAATCTCAACATCACTAATCCTTTTAATTTTCAAACGGGGATCCCATGAACAGACATGGCCCAGATGCAGAAGAATGCAGTAGAAAATAAGAGCTAGTTCTTGCATACAGAAATTGTAAACCAAGAAATTAAAACACTATTGTGCATCTTGAACCTCCCTGCTGTTAAAAAGGCCATCAAGTGCATAGAAGAAAGAACTGTTCTCTTCAGCTGGTGCTGCATTCTAATGGGCACCAACGTGAGGTATTTCAGAACATGTCTTTATTTGATGATACCTAATTAGGGTTTAAGGTATATTATGACATCATTTACCAGATGGCCTCTTTAAGGGTCATCACAAATGTGGGCATTGTTAAGAGTGCTAGTTTACCAGAATATGTTTAGCCTGCCAAACAAGCAGGGAATTGCCAAGGAGCAACTATACAAAACAACTGAGAAGTATACCAGTTTGACACAGACAAACAAGACAAATAAAACAACCCGTACAAATGACAAACCAACATTGATATTCAGTTGCTGTGATAAAAAGAACATCCAATCTAACTGACACAGACAAGGTATACCATCTGCTGGTGTAGATCCATTATATTGGACAGAAACTGAGAAGAATCCTTAAATGACCAACAAAATCCTACAAATATGTGCCCCGAAATAGTCCTGAAGAAGGCTCCTCCTAAGTGACTGAATAAAGGGTAGAAAACCATCTATGTATCAAGAAAGAGGACATATACTCAAAAGGCTGTGTATACCATTGCTGAAGCAAAATAAACAAAATAAAAACCTGCAGCTAAAGGTTAAAACTATAGCAATATACTCTATCCAGGATGTGCAAAAAAATGTTTGTTTAAAATGTACATTTTTAAATGTAAAAATGTAATTTATATAGGAGCCCTCTCTACCAGGAGAGTCTGTTTACATAAAAATGTTCAACAGTGGTTTATACAAGATGAATTCAGCTATCTAAATATAGACAAACCTATTTTGACTAATGCTGTATATAAATACAGATGTGATATTGGCTTACTTTTACACTAAGATCCCCATGTACAAACCTTTTTGCTGGTCGCAAACATATCAATTGGCAGAATTGGCCCGTTGGTGAACTCAAAAAGGCTTTTTGTAATGTATAAAGCCCAAATAGTGATTCGGTAACTTGTTACCGAATCGCAATTTGGGTTTTGCAATTCGGTATTAGGAAGGGACCTTTTAAGGGCATCCCTTCCTGATAGTGACTCACAGTGCCATGTACAAATGTTTTGCAACCGAAATGCGGTCGCGAAACATTTGCATTTTACTGCCTACTTCAAGTAGGTGGTAACCCAGTCACAAACGGGAAGGGATCCCCAGGGGACCCATTTCCCTTTGTGAATGTTTGCGATAACATTTTTTAAAGAGTAGACAGTGGTCCCAGGGACCACTGCCTACTTTTAAAAAATGAATTTAAAACATTTCATTTTTGTTTTTGAAATGCATCCCATTTTCCTTTAAGGAAAACGGACGGCATTTAACAAAAAAGGACGTTGCTTTATGTAGAAGCAAACACAGACATGGTGGTCTGCTGGCCCTAGCAGGCCACCATTCCTGTATTTTTTAGTGATTCTCAATGGGTCGCAAATTGCGACCTACCTCATGAATAAATTAATGAGGTAGTTCATTTGCAAATCCATTAGGAATCGGTAAATGTGTCAATGGCACATTTGTACATAGGTGTTTGCAATTTCCTAATAGAGAATTGCAAATATTTACTATTAGGAGCTTGCAAAATAAAACCTTCGTACATGTGGCCCTTATTCTCTTCATGTGAATATTTGCAAAACAGGTTTGAGGCAAATTGTAAATCCAATGGTTTATATTATACTGCTTTCAGTTTCATCTTTGAAAAGAAAAATGTTTTAGGAACATATGAAAAAGTTAAGAAGAGGACACTCATGAGTAGCTTTCCTTTCTATTCCCATTTTAATAAAGCTATTAATATGCAGTGACTAGATGAGCTGCACTTCAAAGAAAGCCTATTATGGAAAAACATAGAAGACTTGTGATAACAAAGTGAGCAGTGCTGAAGAAGCCAGAACCTAAACTGTTTTATCTATGTTATTGGTTGGATTGTGTTTTTTATTTTTTTGTGAATTGATGAGTTTGAAGATCAATCATTGGATCTTGATAAAGACTGAAGGTCAATCATTGGATCTTGATAAAGACGTTGCAAAGGTAAACTTACACTTTGTGTAAGTTTTTTATTTTTTGGTATTTACAAACTACCAGGTTTTTTTAACTAATAGCAACTTTACAACTGCAGAGACTCCGCACTTGGTGGGGAGAACTGCACACATAAAAAGATAGGACAGGCTTACCTTTTAACGTGAGGCTCCATTTCCTCTATGCTACACAGAATTATGCACTGTGGAAGTATGAGCCTATGGTTTACATCACATTACTTTCCCAGCCGTGCGATTGGAAACCTGTGGCTGGCTCAGCCATCTGGGTATACCACTGGGAATGATTGGAAATTCCAAAAGGTAGTGCATCTGCACTCGTACTTTGGCATACTTCTATGGGGACAAATTTAGGGCCATATATATCAAACAATTTTGCATTCGTAAACAGTGTGAAACTGTAATTTTGGCCATTTGAAAATGCAAAATAGCCTTTCAAGATGTATGAAAGACTTTGTAGTGGCAATTTTAAAATTGTGCTACAAATAGGGCATCGCAATTTGAGATTCCTTACCACATGTACCAAGCATTTTCCAAAAGCAAACTGTGAATTTAGGAAAATGCTATTACCATCAACTCCAAGTCGGTAATGGTAACCATGTGCAAATTTTGATAAATGCACAAAAATGAATTTTTCAAAGTGCCATGTAGCGCAGACATCCCCCTAGGGCATGTGTGCGCTTTATATGAGCACAATTTTTTGGGGGGCACTTCAGTGGGGCCTTAGGCCCCCGGGCACCCTTGGCTTTGCATTACCTAATTTTCAATTACCAATTAGGTAATCGCAAATTAGCTAATGCAAAACCATTCGCACCTATGGGCCTTTAGGTCCATAGAAACTAATGGAGTAGTATTACCTAATAACGATTACCTATTTACCGAATCGCTATATGGCAATATTAAGCAGTCGCTAAATCTTTGGCGATTCCTTATATGTATAGCATTTTGTGATTACCAAATAGCGATTCAGTAAAAATCACAATTTGATAATCGTAAAATGCTATGTTGATACATGTGGCCCTTACTACTTTGTTTGCAATCAGAGCCCGTTATAGCTACTTCTGTAAATGCACACTGTGTACCCCGCCGAGTCTTGCCAGAGTTTGCCACTTTGCGTGTACACAAATGCTGCTGATGCAACACTTAAGCAAAAAACATTATTTCGAGATGGCTAAGTAATTCAGAGTAGTAAATCTGATCATTTTATTCATGAAAGATTAATCTGCATGTGTTGATATCAGTTCACTTTGTTTCCAGCCATAGGCAAATTAACCTGATTCATGACTTGAATGTTGGTGAAAAGAGTGATGCACCTAAGGCTTGAATTCCAGAGATGTCTGTATATATCTTACAATAAAATTTGCACTAGCGGTTCAAATGACAAAAAAGTAAAAAGTGAAATTGTTTACTCTTTCCGTAAAAAATAAACAGCAACAACTAATTCAAAATCTTATTTGATGGTGCAGAAATTAAAAACCACGTTACGGACTACTGATTCACAGTCTCTAAATAAGCTTGTAGGGATATTTTAAACTAGTAATAAAAAAAAGCACAAGTGACTGCTATATTTACCTTTTAATTCTTCAAATAGCAATCAGTATAATACTATATAAAAGTAAAGGGGAATATTCACCTTTGAGCTTGACTCATGAAAGGTTTTAGACAACTAAGAAAACTACACGTTGTAGATTTACATCTACTCTTTGTGAAGATTGAAGACTGTTAGGAGATTCACAAAGAACCTCAAGCAAGTGTATGAGTGTAAATCTACCTTATTCATAGATTTCCATGCACAGTCGTTCCCCCACATGTTCTTCTGTGGACTGGCTACAGGGTGGAAAATCCATTGCAATATGCAGCTCAGAAAAGTACATTTAGACTTATTTTAGTTTTATTGTTTTGCTCAAATGAAAAATCGATTCATTTTTCTGTGTGATGAAAAACCTTCAACTACACCCAATGGAATATGGAGGTTTTACTTCTCTTTTCTCTTTCTGTAAAAGCACATACTCTAGCTTTATGCAGTAGAAGGTTTACATGTGCTTCCAGAATGAGAAATGACCTTCAAAATGATTTACAATACTACAAATTCATAAGTGTAAATAATATTGCAGCTCTCCTTGATTCAGAATTTTCTCTGGGCCCCTACGTAAAACGTGATGCGGTAAAACCAAGGTACCTAGGGGCGTATTTACAACAGAATGCCGGAGTGCGGTGTTACACCACAATTGGTAACACCACACTCCGACATTCTGAAAACGCACGGATGAGCCTTATTAACAATAATACAGCGCACCCCTGCATTTCCCTTAGCGCTGGCACTAAATTTAGCTGTCTAGGGCCGACACAGGCACCCTTGCACTATAGTGCAAGGGTGCCTGCATTGCAGGGAATGATTGTTTAGGTGCAGGAAGGTGTACCTTCCTGCACATAAACAATCACTAATGGCGATTTGTAACTTCCATGTGTGCTGCAGAATGCGGCACATATAGAAGTTGCAACTCATCATATTTAATTATTGTTTATGTGCAGGAAGGGACACCTTCCTGCCCATAAACAATCATTAATGGCATTTTGCTCTTTTTATGTGTGCTGCAGAATGCAGTACACATAGAAACAGCAAAAACGAGGAGAATTAATCATTTCTCCTTGTTGTGCCAGTTTAAGACCAGGTTTTCCCTGGTCTTATTTTTGGCGCTGCCCCATATTTACGCCAGCCTTGTAAATAGGGGGCAGCGTCAAAAAGCAATGGGTGTTGCGGCGGAACGCCCACTGCAACACCTATTGCCCGCCTCTTTCACACTAAGTGCTGTGTGAATAGGGGCATTATTTATAAGGCAGCGTTAAGCCACTGTAAGTGACTTAACACCACCTTGTAAATAAGGGGAAGGAGTTATCGCCACCAGAACGTTAATAAAAAAAAGTGACATTCTGGTGGCGATAAACCCTTGTAAATATGCCCTCAAGTGAGGCTCCCAAAGGTGTGATGTGCTGTCTCCACTTCCAGCAGAAAAGACTATGGTTAGCATCATAGTGCTGTCAATGATGCGTTTCTGCCGTTCCATATAGGTGGATTTGCCTGATATGCACCACATTGGGAAGCTAGAATTTTTCCGCAGTCAAGTTAGGGGCTGATTCATAATACCAAGAAGAGAGAAAAAGTCACTCCTGAAATGGTAAATCTATATTGTTTGGTTAGTGTCAATAGAATCCAGATGAAGGTGCCCTGTACAACATACCCTACATGCTGTAGACAACGTAGCGCCTGTGTCAGGGTATTCCCTTAATCTTAATATTTCTTATATAAAAGTGGTTTACTGCAAGGAAAGGACTTTGGAATACTGGGTAGCCATGTTCTGGAAAAAGCTCCCTATCAAAATCAGAAATCAGAAAGTCTTGTCAGTTGAAACACTAGATGAAAGGTTCTCTGCAGAAGCAATCTCTCTTAAAATCTCTCCTTGCAGTCTCATGCACTTTTCAGCTCTGATATTGGTCTATGTTCTTAGTACCATATTGTTAACAACAGTGGCGGCTCGCATAGGGCGTGCTGCGAGGCGGTGGGGCGGGGAGGGGCAGGGGGTAGTAACTCGGACATACGACGGAACGGAGGAAAGTAATTATTACGTTCCTCCGTTCCGTCGTATGTCCGAGTTTACTACCCCCCACCCTGCCCCTGCCCCTCCCCGCCCCATCCCACCGCCCGCAGCACGCCCTATGCGAGCCGCCACTGGTTAACAATGAGGAAGAGAGGCCTTGGTCTTGATATGAGATGTAGCTGAGCTCTCACAAAGTCGAGAGACAGCCCTTTGGTGCTTGGTACAAAAAGCAAGGCCTTCCTCAGAAAAAAGTATGTAGCACATGAGCACCAACATCAAACAGCATTTCAGTCTTGACAAGCAACGCCATTTTCACAGAGGTATTCCATCTTGTAATTGTTGAGGCCTTATGACTAGGGCAGATGTGGTGAGAAGTTTGTATCAGCTGTTTGGTAAGAGGCCAGTCACTGAATGTAAAGACCCAGATCAATCTTACACATCTACGTACACAGTGAGCACTATGCAATCAGGCCCCACTCCTTGCCCTGCTAAACAGAACATGGAGTCACTTGCTTGAAAGAGGAAGTAATATAGCCTTATAGCCTGCTGTTGAGGGCGTTACTAGTTAGTAAAGGCCCTGAACCTAAGTTATAGGCTCGAGCTTCAGGCAATGGCTTACAAAAGGGAGATGGCCTTTAACAAGCCGGACGCCGAAGGGCTGTAAGGCTATTATAACATCCCCCCCACTGAGAGAAGAATGCTCTAAATTGAAAAGTGAGAATCAGAAAGACAGACATTGAAATGTTGGCGTAAAAGGATTATACCGGTCATTATTAGCCCTGAGCCACTTCATTGTCTTCAGTGGATGCCCCAACATTCCTAAATCTGTTTACAGTTACATAAGTTAAATTATGTGCCCAATACCTACAAATGCTAAAAATGTGCCCGAACAATTTGCTAAAAGGACCAAAATTGTGCTGCAGGTGAACTGAAAATGCAAGATTGAATGAATAAATATGTATAATAATTAGATGTATACAAATTAAAACGTATTACCTTTCAAAAAATACAACTTGATAAAAATGAACCTGGTTGGCTTCCTACGTCCTACTATGTCCTAGCTGCATGACATTACTGATCTATTCGGGAACGTTGTGAAATGTTTAAGAAAATGCAGAGAGGTCAGAATGGCAATGAACAGATCCACTCTATGCTGGACAGTAATAGAGTCCGGTGGGTATATTCCGAATGATTTGTGCAGCAGCCAAAATAAGAGTTTGGAACGATGTGCACTATAACTGTGAAAAAATGTTGCTAGGTAAGGACATTTTTCATGCTTCTGCACCTTTGAGAATGTTCTTATCAGCCTCATCCTCACTTTGAGGCAATTAATCTTGTTCTGGCATGTGGACTTGGTAGCGAATTACTACACTGAGGAGGAGGCAGCACATCACATTCATGCTTTTTTGGCCCATTAATGATGTCACTTCCATAGATGTACAGACCTTGAAATATTATTTTCATAAATACAAATGTTTTCTCCGCTGTGTTGGTGCTTTGATGTGTGCAGCATTATAACTGTCATTAGTTTCAGATTGTAGATGAGACATTGGTGTTAAGAAACTAGCAGCACAAAAACTACAGAAGGAACAGGAACTGCACCAGTGAAGGAACAGTAGTGCAGATGTTGGTACAGGGCGTGTCAATTACACCCAAATACCCAACATGTCTAGGATGCCTTTCTCATCAAGACTGTATGCATCCAGTACTTGGAGTGAGCTGGTGCTGAAGATATTGATCCGTGTTTTGTAAATGATCTCTTTCCTCAGTGTGTGTGCACTGCATCTTGCTCAGCTCCTGCTGACCCTTGTGGTATTATACGTTGATGAGAACAGTTCTAATACTCCAAATGCCAGAGCAGTTGAAGTCATCTCTCAAAATTCGACTAGCCCATGGATTTAGGTGGAAATATGGTTGTTCACTTCCAAAATAGTTGACCACAGGCAAAGGTTTACTTGTGACTGGCCTTGCTGGTTTCATTCGAACCAGATGATTTTTTGCTCTTTCACACTTTCTCAGGCGCAGGGAGAGATGTTGCTCAGTAGGCAGGCTCCTTCAGGACAGACCTGGCCCCCATTTCTCCTTGTCAGGCCAGTAAAAGTTTCATTTCCCTAGCCCTTAGAGACGTTTTCGAGATTCAGGGACTCAAGGCAACAATGAGACATCTCGCCACAATCTTTCACAATGCAGTCATGAATTCAGGAGGCAATATTCAATATTCTCTTTCCCCAGCTGAAACAGCTCTTGGAGGATGTCCTCCGCTTTGATTGGCAAAATTCCCCAAATTAATCCAGCTCCATTTCCAACCTTTTACAGCGCCAAGACCGTGTTTGTCTTTTTAAAGCATGACTTACTGCTAAAGAAAGACCACACACCGTTTGTCTCCAGTTTGCTAAATTAGAAGACTGAGCATGTCCTCGTAGTTCTTCTGTCTCTATCTCGTTTCAGTGCCAACTCTCAACAGTCCCTGAATGATCAATGCACAAGTTTACTCCTTATAGGCACATCTTCTTCCTCTGATGGGGTTGAGACTTCTCCAGGTCTATGAAATCCCTTTCATACAAAGCAGGTGTGGGTCTCCATTGCCATGTAGATGTCATACCAGAAGGGAATCAAATGACAGGAAGCCCTTAGCACAGAGATGACTTTGATCTGTGTCACTGGGTCTAATTTCCTGAAAAGTGAGAATGGGCCTAATTAATTATTGGTCTAGGTTACCTACCTGCAGGGAAGGGATTAAAAGCTACTAGCACATACTGGATATGTAAAAAGCAGACAGAATGACAAGGTATAAAAGGCATCTTTGCATATGATATAATAAAAGTCCATGTTACTAATGATAGGTACTTTTCTTAATTAGTTTTGCATAGTGAAAATGATCTTTCTACAAACAAAAAAGGTACAGCAAACTCTGCTGCTTCTTGTTATGTTATGATGTGTTTATTTGTATAGCGCACTAATAACCCAAGAGGGTATCCAGGTGCTTGGGCAAAGTGTCTAGGTTCTTATATGAAGAGCCAGTTCTTCAGCTTCTTGTGGAGTTGAAGGAGTGAGAAGGAGGCTCTGATGTGTTGAGAGAGGTTGCTCCATTTCTTGGATGCAAGTGTGCATCTGCTCTCGTGTAATATCTCAGTTAAGGTAATGTTACTTTTGTAAATAAAAATGTGTGCATGGTTTTAATTTCAAGTTAAGCACTATGAAGAAGAGCACAGCTATTGCAAGGTTCAGGTACAATGCCAAAAAAGATTCATTTTTTACTATTAGCATGCCAGTCTTGCTTGGAGTGCTACATGGTTTTCCTTAAGCTCATGTGGCAGGACTGCTTGAAATGTGAGCAGGAAAAGCTTCTCTGGGCCCCCATTATGTGTGCACACACATTGCTGATTTGTAAAAATGTCAAATATAAAATCTGATTAGGAAAATTATAATATTTTGGAAGGGCACCGTGCAATAGTTTACAGATGCTGTCTAATCAAAGGTCTAAATTCCAGCTACTCAGGCCATTAAAAGATATGGATGTCTTCCCTTATCATTATATGTAAATGGTTCATTATTGTGTTTTGCTTATACTAAATTTTCAATAGGAATGTTGCTTGGAAGCTATCTTTGGATGGACAATGGTGCTTTACAAATCCTTAATAGACACCAATAAAAAACTCACCATTGAATGAGACTTGAAGAACAATCATCCTAGGAGTCTGCATGAAGAACATCTTTGACAACTGACCGGACAGGATTTAGGGAACTATCTAGTGTGAGCAGTATAGGATTACCCAAATGACAGGGTGGTGAAGTCAGTTCATAGGGCTCTTCAGATTTGGAACTAGCTATTTCCATTTTGCAATTGTAGTAGGGGAGAGCCATGGAAATTAAGAGATTGACCCTTGTATCTGTTGCATTTGGTTAGCTGAGCTGTCAATAGGCACCGATTGGAGAAACTGAGGCTTCTAATTCAAAGGTAAGGGATAAATAGTTTTGTCAGATAGTTCACTGAGTGACCATATACACCTCGTGTAAAGGGGCAAAGTGTTGCTCTCTTTTTTATTGGGATTTCAGGTCAGCATAATGTGGTTCTCTTCTTTCAAACCAAAAACAGATGATCTCCATAGATTTGAATTCTCATAAATTTTGAGAGATGCCGGAAAGACTAGTGAAGGCGTTGACACTGATCTATGTATGACATGACCACAGCAAGGATTATGGCATTTTTTCAGAGAGCAGTGTGGCATTGTCAAGACCCTGGTAGAGGTCTGCTTTGGAGACGAAATGTATTTTGAGAAAATGATAGATTACTTTCAGGAGCACTCCCAAATTGATTTCTTTACCTATGGGTATTGGGGGTTGTATCTGTTTCCCCTTGACAGGGTAGAGGAAGGAGGCTGGATTAAGAAGCCCGAGGAGCCATGAGAATTCAGCTCATGTAATTCAGGGAGAGATTAAAATTTAATATGTTTTTAAAAATTGGACAATAAACCAACAACATGTTAGAGAGATTGGATGCATGCTGCTAGTGGAAATGTACCATAATTTTTTTGATAGGAATGTAATGCCCTACATGGGTGTTTCTACTGATCCTTACTCCCAAATGAGGTTCTCTTTTGGCAGACAAAGGATGTTTAGTTGAGAAAACTCTGTACTATGGAGGAAACTTTTTGCAGCTAAAGCGGCGATATTCTTATCGCCCTATTAACAAGGCGGCGCTAACATGCATCAGCGCATGTTAGCAGCCGATTTTCTAGCGCTACGCATCTTAGCGATATACATCGCTAATGAGATGCAAAGTAGGCGTTCCTTACAATTACTTCATTGAAAAACGTCGCAAACACAACTTCGCTGTATTAGCAACGCTGCCCCGGACCCGCGTAGCGATGAGAAAAGGCGCGCTAAGCCCCCATTAACGCATGATCCTAATGCCTGAATAAAACCTGACACCATTATTGCCTATGGGAGGTGGATTGCATGGTTAAGTACACACTCCCCTATTACCAAGCTTCTCATTAGCGCTGTGAAATCATCGCTGGATTTCACACGCTAATGAGGATTATCGCAGTCTATCGCTGGATTGTACTTCGCCTGTTAGCAAAGCGTTGCTAATACGCCGCTAACACGGCGATGTAATTCAGCGATAGAGGGCGATAATGTAAAATGCGCTAAGCGCGTTTTGCGATATTTATCGCAGTTTGTAGATAATATGCCCCAAAATATTTTGTGAATCTTGAGTAATTTGTTTACAGTATAAGGTTTATATGTGTTATTGTCATGTTTCTGTAATGTTTTTTTCTTTTATGTGAATTGAATGGGTTATCTGAAGAATGACATTTGATTATATTAAGGCTGTTTAGCCAAACAATAAGGACTGATCTAATTTGGTGTGAAGATCATGAGTGAAATTCTTCCGCCTCTTTCCAAGGGTTATTGTCAAGAGAATATAAAAGATCAGGGGGCATATTATCAAGCCCCTATCGCCACCACAACGTCACTTTTTGTGACGTTGTGGTGGCGATAGGGTCAGCGCCCTATTACCAAGGCAGCGTTAAACCACATAACGTGGCTAAAAGCCACGTTAAGTGGCTTAACGCTGCCTTGGTAATAGGGCCCCTTTCACGCTAAAATTAGTGTGAAAGGGGCGTGCAGTGGGAGTTGCGGTGGGCGTTCCACCCCAACACCCATTCACTTCGACGCTGCCACCTATTATCAAGAGAGGCGATAATTGGTGGCAGCGCCGAAATTAAGACCAGGAAAATCCTGGTCTTATAGGTGTGAAACGAGGAGAAATGCTTCATTTCTCCTCGTTTTGCTTTTTCCATGTGTGCTGCCTTGTGCAGCACACATGGAAAAAGCAAAATGCTAAGGTTTGTTTATGTACAGGAAGGTGTCCCTTCCTGTACATAAACAAACCTGTTTTAAAAATGCCATTTTGTAACTTACATGTGTGCTGCATGAAGCAGCACACATGTAAGTTACAAAATGCCATTTTGGGTTTGTTTATGTACAGGAAGGGACACCTTCCTGTACATAAACAAACCTCCCTGCTCGCAGACACCCTTGCACTCTGGTGCAAGGGTGCCTGCGATGGCGTTAAGTCGTGAGACTTAGCGCCATCGCAGGGGGAAACGCCAGGCTGCACCATATCATTGGTAATATGGTGCAGCCTAGCGTTTCCGAAGTGGCGATGAGAGGCGTTAATCCAAGGAGGCTAACGCCTCTCATCGCCACTTCCTTGCTAATATGCCCCCAGGTTTACATTATTTTCTAGCATGTGTAAGATAAATTCGCTGGGATGATGACCTCAGTACAAACACTATGCATCTGTTAATAGGTCTACAAGCGGAGTATTGTGCTCTAGAAGGAAGTAACATTGAATTGTGCCTGAGATGGCTTTAATCTGTCAGTAAACCTCGTGAATGTCCTGGCAGGACACACCGATCCTTGGAATTTATGAGGTGATTGAGGCCAATCGCACCGATCTTAATTTGAAGCTGCTGTCTATCGCACTAAACCGCAAATCACAAGATGGAATTAAAATATGTAAAATCATAGAAATGGTGGCTTGCAATGGACTCTGGGTAAAATTAAGTGCAACCCAATAAATGCTAAAATTTAGAACCATGTGTTGAAACGAGACGCAAAAACATCCTAGCTCATACAACATTGTTTTGATGCACACCTTGGTTTACACACATTACATGTCAGAGAGAAGTACTATGTAAGTGCTCCAGTACAAACAAATAAAAAACAAGGGGGCAGATTTACAAGCCCCGTGCAACACTTTTGCGCTGCTGTTTCATCACTTTTGTGATGCAACGGCGGCGTAAAAAATGTGGCACATTTTACAACGTGACGCATCTAGGGAGATGTGTCACGTTGTAAAGCCCTGCGTGACATTATACCTGCGTCAGGTATAATGTATGCAGGGTAGGCGTTCCCATGCAGGAAAGCCTCGTAAAAGCGCCGCAGTGAAATCTACAAGATTTCACTGCGTGACTTTTAGGACGCCACTGCGTATAAACCTTGCGCCTGCAGGCGTAAGGAGTGGCACAGTGTATTGGGAATAGGCCGCAACACGCATTGCTGGAGTTGAGTCATGCTTGCGGCACGACTCCAGCAATGCGTGACTTTTCCGCCAACAGATGCGTCAGAATTTCTGACGCATCTGTCAATCCTGGCGCCATATTGCGCCATATTATAAATACGGCACATCTATGGTGGCGCAAGGGTTTTGCACGCAGGCGCAGGGAAACTAATGCATCTATGCAGATGCGTCAGTTTCTTGTAAATCTGCCCCACGGTGTACATACAGATATAAGTGAATTTCAAGAGCATAAAAGGTGCTGCTGTGTGAAGTGAGCGTATCACTTAGAGGAAGGTTGATTAAGAATTTCTCACTGTACAAGTCAAGCTGTGTTGTTTGTGAGTGTCTTATACATTCCTGGATTCAACTTCTCCTCTGGGGCTTGTTGTTTTATTTTATTTTAGTAAAAGACATTAATTAACAAAATGTAAAGAAAGATAAATAGTGGACAAGCGTCTGATGTTTGGTATATAGAGCAGATTGTGAAGTGATTCTGCGTTGGAGATGGGAAGAAGGTAGAGATATTGGAGAATTATGTCCATTTAGGCCTCTGTTCTGAGAAGCAAACATAAGAGGAAGTAACATGAATAATTCCTGGCATGGGCACCTCTTTGCTGCGGAGCGGGCAGTGATGTCTGAGTTTTGCTAAATTCCGGTAATTTGCTATTGCATAATTCCGTCAAATTACACCAAGCGCACAAACAGCATTTGGCGCTATATTTCAGGCACGAGGATGCATTTTGTGCTAACAAAATGGTGCTAAAAACATAAGTGCACAAACAACAGTCACTGGCTTTCTAGTCGTTCACGTTGTTCCTGTGCGATCACGCTAAATGTTTGCCATGAACAGTGCATAATTACACAATGTGGCATCGCACAGGCCCGAGGAAGAGATGGGGGAGATAGCTGCACCTGTACAGTTGGCAAGAGTGAGCAAGCATGCTTACAAACTCTAGAAATTTATTTAAATCTTCCAATTCTCAGCTCTGCCCATCAACTATCGTAGGCGCTACTCCCTCACCACCAGCCTCGACAGAGACGTTTTAAGGCATGGGCAAAGTGGGCTCTGGCCCAGGACCCCAGCTTTTCAGGGGACCCCCTGATAGAGCCAGCCCTGTTCTGCAGAGAGTCTTGCCCTGGTGACCTTGAATAATTATTAAACATATTGTTTTATATACCATGTTCCTTTAATTAATTTTTAATGTGGGTGATGTGTGAGAGCCTGTTACAATGTTGAATTTGTTTCATGCAACATCCATAAAACAATTCTTTTAGATCACAACAGGACCTCACATATGAAAATGCAAGGCTGTCACAGAGAATATATATTAGTGAACTGCTGCTTTGTTATAATATTGAAAACACATGTCACTATCCATGAATATTAGATGTAAACACATTTAGAATGTGGACTAGTGTCCTGTGCACTGGCAGTGACCTGGCCAAAGCGAGCATAAAAGAGCTGAAATTGGATCATAAATTAAAAGCTGTTCCGAACAGGGGCCCCAAAATACGTTTGGCCCAGGGCCCCCAAAATCCTTAAGATGTCCTTGAGCCTCGACCCTTAACCTCGCTCCCTCTAGTTTGGTGAGTACCTGGGCTTATCTTTCTCCATTTAATGCACTAGATTACTATATAAAGCACAGCTGCCCCATGACCTGATTGAGAGCAACTGTCCACAATTGCAATGTTCCAATAACGTCCATAAAAAGCGGACTGGGACTGTCTTAAAGACGTGGTAGTACTGGTAATCCACAAGCAAATATTGACTTTGGACGCAATAGCTTGGTGTGGGCTCGGATGAAACACTGCATTGTGAACCTCACGAATATCCAATCACAACAAACAAGGACACAAGCTTAAGGCGTGTAAAGCAAACAGCACACTGTTTGTTGCATTGCCACAAAGGAAAGTCTCCGGAGGAATGCTTTTATACTGCAGGCACGCACCCTGCCTGTAAACACACAAAAACCTGTGGGAGCAGAATTCAAAGATGAAAACATGAATCGCTAAGCAAATCATTGCAGGACAATAATTAGGCAAGATCGTTCTACAGAATGGTTCTCTGTTTAGTTTGCTCCTGGCTGGCTGGCAATCACCGTTGTCATGCTGATTGGCAAACTCTTCATTCAATCTTGCAGATTCTTGTATTGTTGCTATTGTACGCACCGGGAGTGGTCACGGGGCTATTATTATTCACCAAAGTGTATATATATATATATATTCACTGAAAAAACCGTAGGTTTCAGGCACGTTATAGTTACAAATTAGCATTTTAAAAACCTTTGAAATTCACTGAAAAAACCATAGGTTTTAGGGACAGTTATAGTTAGTTGGACATTGCACTCGTACAAAACCCGTGAAATTCCCCCGTTATAGTTAGTTCAGCTAACTATAACTCGCGCCCCCACAATGCACTGCTGATGACGTCACATATTACATCACTCATGACATGGTCAGTGACATCACTGATGACATCACTGATGACATCTCAAATGACATCACTGATGACATCATCCAGTGACTGTGTGTTTCTGTAAAGTTTAAATATGTTTAATATATATAGGGAAAGGCGTATTGAAGAATGAGTTGGTGTATAAGTGTCTGAATGGATGATTTAGTACGTGCGTGACTGACTCTACAAGTGAGTGATTAAACGTATCTTACTGAATGCATGGGTTAGTGACTAAACTGTGTGAATGTCTGTATCCGTCTGTTGGTGTGTAAGTGGATGCATGGATTTGCGAATAGCTACATGAGTGTCTATATGGGTTATTGATTGGTTCTATGAGTATCTGTATGGGTGCCTGAGTGTTTGTGTGGATGGGGTGTGTGCGACTGTGCATAGATGTGTGAGTGGGTGATTCACTGGGTGGATGGTTTCAAGAGTGCATCTGTGGTAGACTGTATGGGTGGGTAAGTGTGTGTAAGAGTGTGTTAGTGAGTGAATGTATGTCCCAGTGGTACATGTGTGAGTAACTACATATGTGAAAGGCAGTATATATGTGTATTGGAGTATATAAATAGCTATAAGTCGAGAGTGAGTGATTGTGATAGTGGCTGTATGGAT